>JABUQX010083314.1:0-35000 GCA_015478945.1 Trachelipus rathkii | reverse complement strand
AATCACTAATTAACACTTACCTGTCAATACCTTTGAAAGTCCTTCCCAAAAAGATTAAAATCTGTGACTCACTAATTAACACTTACCTGTCAATACCTTTGAAAGTCCTTCCCTAAAAGATTAAAATCTGTGAATCACTAATTAACACTTACCTGTCAATACCTTTGAAAGTCTTTCCTTAAAAGATTAAAATCTGTGACTCACTAATTAACACTTACCTGTCAATACCTTTGAAAATCCTTCCCTAAAAGATTAAAATCTGTGACTCACTAATTAACACTTACCTGTCAATACCTTTGAAAGTCTTTCCCTAAAAGATTAAAATCTGTGACTCACTAATTAACACTTACCTGTCAATACCTTTGAAAGTCCTTCCCTAAAAGATTAAAATCTGTGAATCACTAATTAACACTTACCTGTCAATACCTTTGAAAGTCCTTCCCTAAAAGATTAAAATCTGTGACTCACTAATTAACGCTTACCTGTCAATACCTTTGAAAGTCCTTCCCTAAAAGATTAAAATCTGTGACTCACTAATTAACACTTACCTGTCAATATTTTTGAAAGTCCTTCCCTAAAAGATTAAAATCTGTAACTCACTAATTAACACTTACCTGTCAATACCTTTGAAAGTCCTTCCCTAAAAGATTAAAATCTGTGAATCACTAATTAACACTTACCTGTCAATACCTTTGAAAGTCCTTCCCAAAAAGATTAAAATCTGTGACTCACTAATTAACACTTACCTGTCAATACCTTTGAAAGTCCTTCCCTAAAAGATTAAAATCTGTGAATCACTAATTAACACTTACCTGTCAATACCTTTGAAAGTCCTTCCCTAAAAGATTAAAATCTGTGACTCACTAATTAACACTTACCTGTCAATACCTTTGAAAATCCTTCCCTAAAAGATTAAAATCTGTGACTCACTAATTAACACTTACCTGTCAATACCTTTGAAAGTCCTTCCCTAAAAGATTAAAATCTGTGACTCACTAATTAACACTTACCTGTCAATACCTTTGAAAATCCTTCCCTAAAAGATTAAAATCTGTGACTCACTAATTAACACTTACCTGTCAATACATTTGAAAGTCCTTCCTTAAAAGATTAAAATCTGTGACTCACTAATTAACACTTACCTGTCAATACCTTTGAAACACTAATTAACACTTACCTGTCAATACCTTTGAAAGTCCTTCCCAAAAAGATTAAAATCTGTGCACTAATTAACACTTACCTGTCAATACCTTTGAAACACTAATTAACACTTACCTGTCAATACCTTTGAAAGTCCTTCCCAAAAAGATTAAAATCTGTGACTCACTAATTAACACTTACCTGTCAATACCTTTGAAACACTAATTAACACTTACCTGTCAATACCTTTGAAAGTCCTTCCCTAAAACTTTGGACCAGATTATTCTTAAGGTCTTACAAAGTGACAATTATTCCATCCATCTTTCATGCACCCTTCACTATTATTATTATTATTATTATTATTATTATTATTATTATTATTGTGTATTATAAATATTTGATTAAATTATTATTATTATTATTATTATTATTATTATTATTATTATTATTATTATTATTATTATTATTATTATTATTATTATTATTATTATTATTATTATTATTATTATTAGAAACAAGTTTATTATTAATTATTATTTATTTATTTATTCATTTTACTAATCTTATGATTATGGTCATTCTTATTATTATTTAATTATTATTTATTATTATTATTATTATTATTATTATTATTATTATTATTGTTATTAATTCCATTCCATTCCATTCCATTCCATTCCATTCCATTCCATTCCATTCCATTCCATTCCATTCCATTCCATTCCATTCCATTCCATTCCATTATTCCATTCCATTCCATTCCATTCCATTCCATTCCATCCATTCCATTCCATTCCATTCCATTCCATTCCATTCCATTCCATTATTCCATTCCATTCCATTCCATTCCATTCCATTCCATTCCATTCCATTCTTCCATTCCATTCCATTCCATTCCATTCCATTCCATTCCACCATTCCATTCCATTCCATTCCATTCCATTCCATTATTCCATTCCATTCCATTCCATTCCATTCCATTCCATTCCATTCCATTCCATTCCATTCCATTCCATTCCATTCCATTCCATTATTCCATTCCATTCCATTCCATTCCATTCCATTCCATTCCATTCCATTCCATTCCATTCCATTCCATTCCATTCCATTCCATTCCATTCCATTATTCCATTCCATTCCATTATTATTATTATTTTTTTATTATTATGCTCTCAGAATTAAGGTTAAATGAAACAATGGAAAAAAACTAATAAGAAAATTTAATTAAAACCTTGCAAACTTACTCTTAAGAAATCTTTGAGCGCTGATTGTATAGAAGATCCGAGCTTCCAGTCAGGCCTGTTTCTTAAGTCATAAAAATCTCGAAAAGGATAAACGGGTTTTAGAGTGGCGAGAAACGAAACGAGTAAAGCCGAGTAGCAAGTGAAGATAACCAAAATGGTTAAGGAACCCACAATAATTGCAATTTGGCCAGGAACTGACGTAGGGCTAGAGTCTGGCGCTGGAACAGTTCAACAAAAAAAAATAATTGTTATTTGTTCAATTAAAATTGCTATCTTTCTCGTAATAATTATTATCTAAAGTTCTAAAGGCAAAAATTTCTAAATTTCTAAAGGAATAACTCCTATATGATTAATTTACGTTCAGACAATTTTTGGGCATTCGGTTATTAATTGAAATTTGCTTAAAATTAGTAAGAGGAAATAAATATCTTCTCTCTCTAAACGTAGATTGTTCTAGTGAATCCAAAGTTTGAAAAGTGACAGAATTTTATAAATCTTCTCCCAACTTACTTCCCAAAATAATTTTTAACAAAATTAAATAAATATGAAAAATATTACCTGACACTTTGAAAATAATGAAAACGAAATAAACTTTAAAGACGAGAAATTCAATAATATTTACATTGTTGAAGAAATATTACGAAAATATTCCACAAAGCTGTGCGTAACGGAAGATTTTCTTCCTCATTCGTCTTGTAGATATTTCCAGTTTTGTTCTGAAGCCATAAAGTAATTCCTAAGATGCAAAATGAAATAAAATAAGAAAGCGTTTCGCAGAATATACTGGATATCAATATCTTTAATTTGAAATATTAGATATATCTTTATTTAAAGCATTAAATATCTAAAGTTAACATTTAATTTCTGTGGAGGTGGCCAACAAGGTTACAGACTTAGATTATAGGCTAGGGAAGGTGATATTTAAGCTTATTAAGCTTTAAGATATAAATTTGTTTCTTATATATGCTTCATGAAATCCCTTATTTTTTAGGTGAAATTACAACTTATAGATTTTTTAAAGGAAAGCTTCTATGAACAGAAAATTTTATCTACTAACCTGTAAATATCAAGAATGAGAAAATAACTGCCCAGGTCTTTGCTGTAAAAGGCATGAAATATAGATCCCATGAAGCTCTTGCAACAGGTTTTCTTATGTAGAACTTTGAGCTGTGAAGATGAAGATGAGTTAAAAATGTCTAATTTAAGATCAATAACATTCAAATAAAAAAAAAAGTCATTTGAATTAAACTCAGATTAAGTAATTTATTCGTTAAAGGGTTAATTTATTCGGTGGAAATACGAGGAACAAAAACTTTTAACCTCTTTAATTTAAAGAGATCGTACCTGAACCTTTTGACAGGTAGTGTGTAGTCCATGATTAGATATCTTTCCAAGCTTACAATAAGAGCGTCTGCATTTGCATCCGTTTCTTTCAATTCCAGGCGCTTGATCATATCGTTCCATGAACCAAATCCAGTTGCGGTAAAGCTGAGAGAAAAAAATGAACAGTTCGATTACTAGTGATGTGCAGAGTTCAGATTACAAGGGCGAGACAAAGTCCCCCAAAAAATTGATAGTATTGCCGAGTTTTCAAGTTCAAATTATAGTACAAAATATCACAAGTAATTGACAAGTGTGAGAAATAATATTTTTAATTGGAACTGTCTTATTTTATTTAATTTAATATGTTTATGTTTCTATGTTGTGTCTATGTTGGCATTATAGTTGTTACCCAAACACTGTTACCCTGCATCTGGACGCACCCAGTAATCGTGATATCATTCTTTGATTTGGATCGTAGAGTTATCAGTAGATTTTCAATGAGTTATATTAATAATTTTTCATACTATTTTTCTATTTATTATGGTTAAATTATTAGTCACGACAAAGTATATAAAAATATGTAACGTCAAATTTTACTGTACTTGCCTAGAGTTTAATATCAATTGCAAAGGCCTGGAGTCAACTTAGATTAGCTTCTAGTGGGTGATCCAGGTGAGGTTGTCATTGCATATAGTAGCTCAGGGATTTTTTAAGATTCTTAATTAAATATACATATTTGGTTTCATTATATCGTGGAATCGTGATTGATGTTGTGGGTGATCAATTATCTTACAATGTTAGAGAGATAGTGAATTGTTGACAATAATAGAATAGAACATTTATATGTAGATATATAAATAAATACTTACCTTTTTGTTCATATTTTAGTAATATGTTTGTTTTCATAGCAGTTAAATAAACTAATAGTACAATATTTAATTAGTGGGATCTATAGCATGCAGAGGTGGCTTGATGCACTGTGCGTTTGATGGTAGACGTTATAAGTCGCGTGGTGCGAATGACGCCACGAGCTTGCTTTCTAAATTCGCACAGCCGTTAGATTATATATCGTAACCTATCGTTGCTCCTGTAGTTAAAAATTTCACCTTCTGCTGATTTTAAACTAGCGGGCGAGCTACAAGCGTTCTAGTGCATATGTTCTTCATGGTTAGGGTTAATTTTATCTATATAAAAGAAATGTTTGCGCTAATCTAAAACATCATTGGACTAAAAGTGAGATAGTATTAATATAGTTTATTACATACGTGACTATCAGATCAGGATATGAGAATACTTTACAGGACAAGAGAGAATGTATTTTGGACAATCAAATGAATAGGGACTAATGAAAAAGAGTTGATCGTATATTGCCTAGCCCAAATTACCTTAATTCTCTGAGATATATTAGCTGCTCGGGGGACGACAAGAAAACACATGTTGTGAATATTTCGGCGGTTCTTAAAGGGTGTATTATAGTTTCTTGAATGTAATACTCTCAACACTCTTATAGCAAAGATTATCATCTACTTTCTTTTTGCCAATTATTCATAGATCATCGTACTCTTATCTTACAGAAGTATTGGTAAGTACTGCGTAAATGTACACGGAACTTGAACGTAAGAGCTCGAGGATCATCGTAGCTAATCGGTCGTGTATAATAGATTCTTTCTTGCAGACTTGTAACATGTCTGTATTCTGGTAAATTGTCTTTTAAATCTTTCTTGATTTTGCTGTACTCCGTGGAAAGTTTCATCTCAAAATTGAATTGACTAATCTAATAACTTATTGATAATTTATTGCTTAGTGACATTTAATGTCGAATTTTGTACTTTTCGGTTAATATTATGTATTATTGCATAATGTTCTGAGTCTTATAACTTTGTCTCCATTTTAATTTGAGGGTCTTACTCCTCAGTATTTATACATTATGATTAAATTAAAGATAGATTATATTTAGCTTATTTTAATAGTTTATTCATGTTCATTTGTTATAAATTGAGTGTAAGTATTAAAGGTTATATATAATTATAAGCATGAGAATAAAAATAAATAGATATAATAATCTAATAACACATAGTTCTCTGCTAACTTTATAATACAAAACATAGTTACGTAAGAAACTTTTATGTGTATCATAAACATTTACTTATCTCTTTATCAGCTAGCTTACTGGATTTAGACAATATAAGTTGAGGAAGAAGCCTAAGTTTTTTTATTTTTATAACCTCCAAAAAAAGTTCTTAGATTATTAAATTATTAAATTACAATAATGTGTTATTAATGAATATTATTATATATTGATTGATTATATGAGTTTAACTATCTATAAATGTAATTTTAATCTTATATATCTATTATATTATCAATTATCTATTATCATAATTATTTATTGTATTTATTTATTATGAATTATGTTAATATAATATTCTGATTGATATAATATTTGTAGCTTTACTAAGATACACTATGAAACATAGTAAGTAAAAACAGGTTATAACGATATTGATAGTGACGTTGTATTAATATAATTAAAGAGTGATCTATAGGCTTAAAACATTTTATAAGTATTTACTGATAGTACTCCGAAGCAAAAGATTTGTATTGCCGGACTGTAAAAGAAATGTTATCTAATGTGATGGATGTGTATTTCATGGGATCTTTCTATTTCTGATATGTATATGAATATTGTAAGTAGACTATTAGACGGTGATCAGAATTATTGGAGTTGATGAATATCTTTGTGGTATTGTTTTTTTGATAATAAGTCAATGCGAGTAAAAAAAGTGAGTGGGAAAAGTGAGAGAGTGTGAGATGATAATCTCATATTTATAAGGGAGATTTTGGGACCCTTAGACGCATACCCAAATGTATAATAATATTGTACACCTTATTAAATTCATCTTATAATTTATGTTAATAGGATTAAAGTGTAAATTTTGTGAATGGATAGGCAACAGGCATTTGCGTTGATGTTTTGACTACTCTATAAATAAATACTCAGGGAATTTTCGGTATGTTTTTTTTTTGTTGTATTAGTGTGGTGCTGTAAGTGATTTGTTCTGGCATTTATTCATTGTGCAAGAAACCATTTTCATTCTTGAGCATTTTTCTTATAAACGAATATTATTTATTTGTAGATATATTATTAAATATCAAACTTGAATATATATTGGATGGGGTGTCCTTATAGCCTTAGTAGCACGAAGAAGTCACATAAGATTTTATCTGATTTTGTATTTTTTTTAGGAAATTGTTGCTCGAAGCTCATTCCATGAAATATGTTATCAGATAAACATTAAAATGACATATAGATATTAGTATTAATTTATTATTTTTTGTGTTTTTATTTGAGAATTTTGTACATTAGCTATTTAGTATGTAATACACAAATTAAAATACGTAAATAATTCTTAGATACTGCTTTTTTAATGAGTTCAATTTTGACTCGCGCAAAATGGCTCGCATAGTATCAAGCATTTGTGAGGCGCTACATCTAATAGAATAATAAGGATATGTAGAAGTTGATCAGCGAAAAAATATGATCATAGAGAGTAGATTCTTGATACTAAATGTTAAATAAATGAAGATAAGTTATAATGAAAATGAATATGAATATAGCGCTTGCATTAGAATAACAGCTCTCGAAATTAGATCGTTTTTGAGGAGTCGTCAGAAATAATGATACAGTAGCAATAAGGAAAGTTTCCATGCATTATAATTATAGTAAGAAGAGTTTTCTTGAATATACGTTTCCATCATATTCATGAGCTGGTGGATTAAATGGTCGAATACATAGAAATTGTGGTGAATTTTGGATTTATACCTCATGAATGATCAAACAAGAGATGGTTTTAGTGTTATCCGTGTACTCACTAGAACTGTGAAGTAAGAAATACAGTGTTGTAGAGAAATTGATTGTAATGTCGCATTATTTAATTTGGCATCTTTTGTTTGGGAGTGTGTTCTGGGAGAATCGTTGATATCTCGATAATTTATATTAATTCTTTATGTATAGGTGATGAGCGTGATGAACAGGGTCTGATAAAGTCTCGAAATTATATCTTTCACACTTGTAAGCTTTCTGAGTGGAATTAGTGAATTATATCTGTCTTTAGTGTGAAGTCGTTAGGTTAGAGATACGTTGGGATAATATCAAAGACTTTGGAGATGTGTAGAAGGAGCTTACAGTCGAAGAGAGAGTGAATTAGCATAAGAAGATTTTTTATTTTATTTCAGACTACGCACTACACCCTGCTTCCACAGTACAAAAGAAACTTGATTTGACTCACTAGAATCGCTATACTAGCATGTCATTACGCTCAACTCAAATACATAATTTGTTTGAGCTCTCTTCTAATTAAACACGGCTATTCACCCAATATCCAACCCACATTTGATAAGAGACTATCTTTCATAAAGACTTTCTATAAAGAATGAAGCTTCATATATTGGAGAACAGTCGATCATTTATACACACACGCACTACCATTGCAATGTGATTACATAATTCATCTTATCTTTCACTTACCTAAACTGTAACATAAGGACTTAAAACACAAGAACCTTTCCAACAGTAAGAGATTATAAAGAATAAGCGACAAATAAAGTGTTTCGAACTATTCACCATACTATCTATGACAACTTAATACAGCAGATCGAGAGTAATGCAGGCGATCCCCTGAGAAATCGCTCTCTGTTTTACGCATAACATAATGCTCGAAACAGAGAAAAAATTAAAACAGAGATCTACGAGCAAAGCATGCTCTCTTAATGAAAGATTACTCGGTTGATATCTAAAACAACACTACATTCTACACATCTAATCCAATATGAACGAAATATACCAAAATTTCTCCTTCTATCTTCCACTTTATTTGACATCATATTTAGTATAAACATTTCAAATTTTATTATATTTTGACAGACCAACACCACAGGACCTTGGGACCACTAATCGTCTCTGCAACTACCAACCCCAACAGATTATTAACTTACCCTTCCTCACTCACTACCTCTATACATCTAATATTAAATCTTCAGAATATATAAACATCATCCCGCTCTTCCGCGCATATCTAAAAACTTATCGGAGCTCTACTCATTTATACAATATCATATAATATTCTACATTCACTTAGCATTCTCAGAATGAGTAACAATTCGGGCTATGACGACTAAGAACACTTATAAGACCTTACAACTGGATAAAACAATTTCTCAGTATCTGCTTAGCATAAAAAAACTACTTTAAATCTAGCCATAGATAGAGATACTCAATGTTAATATTATCTAGCTGAGTGCAGATCAGTATATAGACACAACTTTCCTATACCTAATAAAGATTACATTTATGATTTCATTTAGTGTGAGATATAGTTATCGTCATTTCCCACTATTGTACTAGATGCCATAACCACCCAGATACAGTAAAGAACCTCCTTCTAAATGTGCGCTAATGCTACAGTTCGAGCCCAGAATGGACTTGTGCTATTCAGCAATCATGCTTAAAAACTGTGAACGCCTCATAAGGTGCGCGTCCGCTTCTGGGTGTCATCGTGTGGACCTTTTCAATAATTGAGGGGGTCAGGGGTAGGAAGCTAAGTGAATATATATATAATATACTACAATTTTTTATAATATAATATTAATTAATACTTACTTTTAGGGGTAGTATTTATTACTATATATTTATATTAATTTGATATATTATATTATATATAGTATATAATACTAATTATTATAAGTACTATATATATAATATTTATTATAAATATAGTAACTGTAGTAATTATTTTATTATAGCTGTTTTGGGTCTTAATAAATGTTCATTATAGCAACACAATATAAATGGTTTTTATTCCCATATTTTCAAACAGGAATATATATATAGGGAAACTTAAATTGTTTATTGATTTATATTATTCTTTATTTAAAAGGTATTGTTCGTGTCTATTATGGGCTGGAGATAAAAGTTGAGATGTATTATTGAATTGTATTCGTTGTCTGAATGCCACTTTAAATGTCAGCTTAGTGAGCATAGGAAATGGGTCATAGGAAATTCAATTTTTGTGGCGTCAATCGTATGATCGAAATAACTTAAATTTATGCGAAATGAGCTTTGGGATGGAGAGCGAGCTAAATTACGCGAAGGAGTCGGAGAGATAAGCACTGAGCAAAAGTTTTTCCGTACGATGAAAAGTGCAGGTAAAGCAGCAAAAGCTCATATCAGACTTCGCAGTAAAGTCTGCGATTCGTGATATGTGAAAAGAGGGGTGTCTACTCCTGTGTAGCAGCAATGACATGGAGACAGTTGTTTAGATGCAAAGGCAATGTATTTGAGTGCTAAAGATTAGGCAGGTAAAATAGAGGTTTTACGGCTGATGTGGTGGAAAGTGTAGACATAGAAGCGTGCTTCTATTATATTCTAAAAGAACATTGAGTTTTCATAAGTTAAAGATGTTCGTGTCAAAGTATATAAGGAAGGCTAAATTCGTGAATGCTACATAGTGGAATATAAGTAGGGGAAAGAGAGAGTTAAAATGAGAGCGAGTTTTGGAAGGAGGATGATCGAAGGCTACAACAAGTCATAAGGCAAAAGCATTTCTATCTGCTGCAGTGACAGACTGGCGAGAACGCTATACTCAAGAATCGGAATCACGGAACGGGTAGATGTAAAGTAGGAATATGGGATTGTGCTTTGTGTCGAGAAAGGGATGCTGCGCACAGTGTCGGATACAATACCTTATGATGATAATCTGATCACTATCATCTTACATAAGCATCAATGATACAGAGCGTTCATGTGAATGGTATGCTGCTTTGTATGGAGCAACGACGAGGCATAATAGGTTTTGATGTTGGGGAATTAGGTTGTATAGTCAAGTTGAGTAAAGTATGGGTTTAATGAGATGGTTGCATATATGTATGGTAGTAATGGTGTAATTACTGCGGGTTAATTCCGATCAAATTAATTACATGAGTGAATTGATATCAAATGAACGGATAAGGTAAGCTATGATTGACATGATTTGAAGTTGTGTATATATAAACGTTTATGGAAGTAGTATACTGTATTACTATATTCATCTGTTCCGTAGAGTATTTTATCTAGGCGGAGATACATTACTTAGAAATGATATCTATACGTAATAATTTAAGGGTAAGTAGGAGATATGAGGTACCTTTAGAAATATTAATTGGCAATTAGTTTTATGAGTGTAAAATCGATGAATAAATATCGTGTAAGGTATATTTATATACGAAAGAGATTTGGCTGTGGTTTTGAAGCCATGGTAAAAATTTATAGTTTATGGAGAGAATACAGGTGCTTAATTATGAGTAGATGGTAATGATGAATTGTGTGGATCATATATATATTCACGCTATTAGGAAACAATGAACTGAGAAATATGAGTGGTGAGAAGAAGGCCGATATTAGATATTAGTATTTATGTAGATTGCATACATGGCGTATATAATAGGATTAAATATAGAGGAACTCATCTATGGAGTCTGTAGTAATATATGTGTGTTGCGTGGTGAAAGACTCTGAGTAAATGAAGTTAAAAGATATGTATGGATATTATAGTATGAGTTAGCATTGTGTAAAGATATAATGTGTAATTTTTTTGTAATAAGTCTGATTTTTTTCATTAAGATTTTAGGAATGTTTTATCAGGGTATGAGCTTTTAGTTTGATAATTTTGGTTTGCCCCAAATTTTTGTTAAATCGATAAGTTGTCCTGAAAGAAAATATTGAGATGTGGAGGTATGAAGGAATTGGTGTCAGTAAATTGAGGAGAAATGGTAAGTGATGTGGATACGTAGTGCCATTAACATATCTAGTTATAGATGACGATGAAATGATTCGGTTTGTGTGGTGAATCTGAAGTGTTTCACTTTGAGATGTAATTTTCAAGAGGTTGTTGTTGAGTATTGTTTAAATAAGTGATTATTGTTTGAAAAGTTACATAGATATCTTTTATATAATATAATAGGTTGATTGAGGTAAGTTCTACTAGTTGGATGTGAGTTTATGTTAGATTGGTAGCAGCTTAGGAGCAGTGCTAGATTTAAATAATTTAGGATATATAGTTTGAGATGAAATGGGAAAGGATTATGCAGAGTGTAGTAGGAAAGTTGTGAATGTAGGAAGGTGCTGGGTATAAATCGTTGGCTGGATTGAAGAGGACTAAGATCTATGGTGCGCTAAGGTTCTTACAATATATTATTAGGTTGTAATACTTATGATGTTTTAATAGTATATATGAGTTAGTGAGGAACTTGGTCTGGAATAGAGGTATATTTATTATTAAAGTTATACGTGTTCAGATTGACAACCTATATGAGTAGTTTTTTAGGGTTTGAATAAAGGGAGAATATTGATAATGAGAGGAATGACGTAAATTAGAGTATAGAATGCCTAGACGGTGTGAAAAGCTGCAGAAATACTATTAATAATATATTGAAAATATTTCTATATTCGCTTGAGGCATTCTGTGAAAGTAAGTATTGTAATGAATACAATGTCGTCGATTTATATGACGAGATTATATGGCGAGCGTTATTTAGTATAATGAATCCAGAGTACTTGAGAGAACCAGAAAAAATTTGAGATGAGATGCAGTGAGGAATGTAATTATCATGAGGATAAATGTAGAGTTTTAGGTAGAATGATATATGTGCGTATAGAAATATAATGTGGTTCGATAGATATATGTAAATGGCGGGTCGTAGTCTATGATTGAGGGACGCTGTAGTTGTACTGTGTGGCCCTCAGACTATGGGTCAAGAGGATGAACCTGCCAACGTGACGTATTTAAATAATTATTATTAAGCGAGCGAAATTTTTGCAAAACTATTTGTATAGACAACGGTCAGATGATCAGACGGTCAGACGGTCAGACGGTCAGACGGTCAGACGGTAGAGAACAGCGGAATGACTTAGACATTTCATTTTCGGTAAACTGTGTCATGTATGCTTAAAAACATAATTACTTTATATAATTATTTCCCCGATGCAAAACCAACCTTTACTACATAATTGGGGAGTAGAGTAGTAGAAAATATGAATAATAATATATTCATTATTATTATTAATATAAAATTATTTAACTACATACAATTATATTATCTCAATTTTATATATATATTAATAATAATAATATATAAATATCATAATAAATAATTAAGAATATATAATAATACTGGTATATCATTATGTTATTAATTAACAATTTTAATATTTTATTAAGAATTAATAAATTTTAATATATTTTAATTATATCATAGAATTTTTATATATTATTATTCCTAATATAACATATATATTATATTATAATTTTATTCAGATAAGATATATTTGATTTATTATAACTATAGTATGGATATATAAGCATATCAATACATTTTATCTAAAGGCTTCATTTCTCCAAAGTGATGTCAAATCAAGTTTTTTTAGTTAGGTAAATCATAACATAAAAATTGTGATAAATATATATATATTGAGTAAAAATATAACAATACTTGATAAATGATTCTAGAAAAGGATTAAAGGAAGATTTCATGTGTTATAATATAGTTGTAGTAAAATTATAATGCGGTAATTTGATGTGTTATTAACGTCTAATCAATTTATAATTTATTATATAAGTATGAAGTAATTAAGTACATAATTTTACGACGTTGTAAATATTTTATAGATAATATTTTTACATATATAAATGGTTATATTCAATTTCGCATAATCATTTATATTTATTATTATAACTTATATGAATATGCAATTTAAATTAATATAGATTGTTTTAGTCATTATCAAAAGGTAAAGTAATTGATGGAGAGAATTATTTGGGCTTGATAAAATCTTAGTGTGTTATTAGATAATGGCATATAATAAGGTTTTGTTAGATAATAAGAGTAATTCACTGCTCTAGCATCTTGGTCACGTGTTGAGGTAAAGGTAATTAACATTATAATACCTCAGATATATTTATTATATATTCAGAGATTGAGGGTATCAGTTGAATCTTGTTATAAAAGCAATTTCTTTTTTTAATATTAAGGCAACTATGTGGAAGATCTTGTGAGTGGAGTTAGAGGCTAAAATGGCAGTAATGTATAGTACTGAATCAGTATATTGTATTCGGTTATTTTTTCGAGTGAATTAGAATCATCGTGCTAAATACTAATATTATAAAGTATTGATAATGATAATACTGATTAGTTACTTTTTTACGTAGGATTGGATATAGAATTAGAATGTATTATGTATCAAATTATCTATGAGTGAATGAAGAAGCGTATCATTGATGAGGGTCTTATATGTAATAGTGATATGAATAGTTCTAGACGATACTTTATGCATAATTTCGACTCACTAGGTGTCTGTGAAGAATATCTCTTTCTGCTTTTTGCTGTACTCATACTGATAGTGGTGTGAAAGTCTGTTTAGTTTGTCGTATATTTCAACATTATCGTAGTTAGGATATTTTAGATTACAGATAGCCCAATTAGTGATGTTTATTTATTAAACACGTAGTAAATTCACGCTATAATTATTATTTTATTTATCTTTAATTGTGATTAATCTTCTTATTCATATGATGATCAATCATGTGTTGATACTTGTTATTATTACAGAATTGGCACCATCCTGCTGCTAAATTATAACCCAATTAAATGTCTGACATACTTCCTATTCAAAAAGAATACAGAATCTGATAACCCTCGTAATTATGTGGGATCAATAGCAAGTGTTACTTTACATCTGAGTCATGTTTCTTGTTTATTCAGAGCGTTCATGTGATTTTAGTTTATATTCTCTATTATTTTTTTAATTTCGTTTTTCTAATTTAAAATATATTCTCTTTTCACTTTATACTACGCTCTGGCTAACACATATCATCACATGCCTATTAAAATAAAATGTTAAAGGATTATTTGTAAGGTAGTATACTTATATATAAAGATTTATTTTAAAACAATCATATGAAAATTATGTCGTTTTATTCAGAAATGCTTGAGATGTTATATGATGAATTGATGATATTCAGATTTCAGCATATAACAATTAATTGAAAAATTACATAGATTTAATTATATATTCATGATTGCAAGATGAACAGCATATAATCAATACACTTGATATTTTCTCTTCGAAGAACAGGTAAAATACGAATTTGGGTAATGATATATACATTAATCATCTAGTTTTGGGTTAATTAAATTTGAGGGAGAAGAATATTTCAGATTGTCATGTAGAATCTATATTATTATCTCCTCTCAGATCGTTATGATACTTCAAAGTTGCTTGGCACATTCGTAATCCTATGACAGTCTTGTGAAGTTTGACCACATTAAATGACGCATTGTAAACTAGCTCTTACCAGCGTTTCTATATTTCTTCAGTACAGCTATAGACAAGACTCTTCAAATACGATTCTTCTTTTCTCGTCGTTGAAAGCGATTGGTTCTTGTCTATTTATTACAGAAGTCTTATGTCTTTTTAGTATAATAAACGTGAGTCGGGGAATCGTATAAGGCATGGATCATGTGTTGACTTAGTATGCGAAATTCAATTCATATTATAAACTATACTAATGTCGCTATAATGACATTTGGTGAAGATAGATCCTAATGATGTTTGTGCTATTGTGTGTAATCATGCGCCCTCGGTATATATATTAATTTTCGCTAAAATTATCTTAATTGCTGTGGTGTCTGTTTTTTGACTGATTTTCTTTCCTCGAAATTAGACTCACTATCGTTTTCTTATACTTGTAGGTCGATCGATTAATAGAACTACGATTTCTCTTTTCATGATCTATTAATTTGCTGAAGTAACTGTTGATGGTATTATATTACTAAAATCAAAACTATATTAGCTGTTAATATAATTCTTCATTTTTTGTTATTGTTTTTATTGCTAACGAGATCTGTATGGATACTATAACTAGTAATTTAACTAAGTGTCGACGATATTACTTGCGAGAAGGTCATAAAATCATGACCAGCACAGAGATCTATATTCATAAGATCATGATGTATTAAGAGTTGGGATAGATATATATATTATAGATTAAAGGATTGGGGCTCTGCTAAAATTGGTATTTATATAGATGTATATTTGATAAAAACATCATATTTCCTACTTTATATGTATGTAGTTTCTTATTAATACTTTAATTTTATAAATTAAACGAAAATAGATGTTAAAGATTCGACTAAAAATTCTACAACTTAACGCGAAAGCAGAGACAGCACTGACGTAGTGAAAAATAAATAGAAAAAACTGAAATAAACAAATTTTAAATTGTATCTCACTAAAACAGGATTTTAGTGTGAAGTCTTGTTAGTAATGATTTAGATAAATCTCAGTTTACTTCAAGACTTCTTATAAGTCAGGCAGGATTGAATGTAAATGTACATAAAATTAAGTATTGGCTCTACTATTAAATATTTACGTAGATATTAATTACAATATATAATACCTACAGTTTATGATGTTGAATAATATATCATATAATTTCTATATATATAAAGACTATTGAGAAAAGGGCAGGATCTCTATTTATAGAATATTTTTATTGTGATGAAATATTCATTATAAGTAAACCTACAAGATGTGCCGATAAGTTCAACTTTAGAGGAAGTATTCTGCAATTTGACTTATCAATAAACATATTTCTATATATGATATTTTTCATCAATGAAAGAAATTAGACGAGAAATTAATCTATGTAAAAGTGATATTAAGAATATTTAAATTTTATAATATATACATATTCTTAGTTACCTTATGTAATAGACAATATTTCATTTTATTCTAAGTATATTATCGGATTGATATGTAATATGCATTGCTAGCTTACAATGAAGACTTAATTAACAGTTTATATATTATAGTTAATTAGGGTAAGATAGCTATTAATAGTCTAATATAAAAATCTCATATATTTCTCAGTAATGTCTTTTGATATTATTACAAATGATAATAATTAATTTATATAATATCATTATAATACGATATTATAGGGACAAGGAAAGAGAGTGTATGTGATTACTTCCTGGGTCTGTAGCGTTGTATGCTGGGCAGAACAAATCATGGAAAGATTTATATATATAACTTAAAATACAGATCACAGAAAATAAGTTCCCATTAGTGATTATTTTATATCTTTCTATACTCCATTAGATTAATAAAATCTGAATATTGAGTTAAGATAAATGTTTGTTTCGATGGAAACATACGAATTTACTTGTTCAGAATTGTGTTGCGTTGGAACAATAGTGATTCTGATTCAGAGTCTGTACTCTTTAAGAGTAGGTATTAGTCAAGTGGGAAATATGGCACTCTTAGTAACACCTGCAGCGCATCTAGTGCCGTGACATTAGAGGGGAAACATAGCGAGTACTCCTAAACGTAGGCCGTGATATTATAGTCATGGTTTACTGTTAGTTTTGTATAATTGAAAATTAATTAGGATATTGCATTTTGGCATCTTGCTCTTGAAACATATATATTGTATGGCTCTTCATCTACTCTAACAGTTTTGGCATGCTTTAATGATATATAGCTAGAACTCTCTATCCTAGGTCGAGAGTAGAAGAGCATAGTAATTGCGTATTTATTAGTTCAAATAGTTACTAGCGCATTTGAGCATATATGTGAATCATGAATACAATAATGTATTTCGGACAAAAAAGCGTGAGCAATATAGGTTCTCAGCGCGCATATAATGGCGACATAGAGCGACAACTTAGATATTACTCCGACTGAGGAGGTAAGGTCATTGACACATCGTATACTGGTAAATTGGTAACTTGTTCTAAAAATTCTAAATTTATATTCATATATGATACACTGTATAATAGGTAAAATTATAATTAACTATATACAATTGGTAATTGGTTTTTAGTTCTAAAAATGGTGGTTTTATCAATCTTAGCGAAATTATTATAACAGGTATTGGTCACTTTGTGAGGTCGGTAGGGAAGTATCATGCATAAAGTGAAAGACAATTTTTTTTACTGATGTAAAGATTGAGTATAGAATTAGATATGATAGATAGATGATTTTATATTTATGACTCTCTGGAGTATAAATAGCTTCAAATTTTAACAAATGACGCTTGAGGGTATATAGTGGGTGATTTTTGTACCTGTAAATGTATTTATAAAAATTTTATAATTAAATAAATTCAAGGCTACAGTCATAAGTTGAATTTCAAGGGACTCACGAAATATACTGAGGGTGGTTATAAGTAACGGAGGATACTTAATGTACATAAAATATTATTGATAAATTTATTTTTAAGACTTCTTTTTATTCATAGCAACAGGGAAGACTATTAAAATATAAATAAGACTTAGATATTTGATTTATTTCAGATTATACGTAAAAGGATAATAACATTTTAAAGATAACAGATACTAGTTACATCTAATCTGAATATTTAGATACTATAATATTCATATGAGATAATTTATTTACAATCGAAACTATGATTTCCTATTGATTAATTATATTTTATCTTATTAATACCTTTAAAAAATTAATAAACCCTCTTATTAATATCTTATTATGACATACAATATATTAATATGTCATTTTTTTACTTCTCTATGTTATGTTAATATGAACATACTAAACTTTTAATTAGAATATTTATTTATCATAAAGTACAACTTTCTTCAAAGGCGAATTCATAATGTTCTTTTCTAGTCTTAACTCTTAATTTCGTCATATATAGTACTAATATATTTTTTTTTCTTAAAATCTTTAGTTTCTCTGGATTTTAAGTTTAAACATAAAAAGCATGAAAATTTTCCTGGATGGTTATTGTGAATCCATATAGCTCATCTCTCATTTATGTTATATATGAGGAGATTGTGCTATCAGTCAATACTCTATGAAGTTGGAAGTATGAATTCACTTTGGCTTAAGAACACTAATTCGCTATGATGACTCTTTACGTATTAAGGAAAAATTGAACGAGTACATCAGCGAGTGTATAAAATATAGTTAATAATTAATATTCGCTTATCGGTTTAATCTTACAACTTATGTAGTGGATGAGCTATTTATTTGATCTGTAGGACTACAATAGAAATGTAATGGTCTTTCCATGAAAATACGTAGCCGATCCTTAGATATCCTATAAAGTTTGAGATAATATTTTACAGGAAACGCGTGTATTAGTGCGTATTACGTGACGTGTTAGTTTTTTTTAAGGAGGTCATATAAAATCAAAATATATATTTTTAGTTTGTATATTCGTTATAAAAGATTGCCTCCAAATAATTATTGAATAACTTTTCTATATTTTTTTTATTATAGTATTTCTACGTTTTTGCATTATTATATTTGTGGTAAATTACATACATGACGCTGAATTATTATATAACACTCATTTTTCATGCGCTTATAGATATAATTGAAATGAAATATCCAAAACGGTAATAATTATCACTTATCAATAGAAAATATGTATTATTTATCCTGATGTGTATTGAATTAATAACTCTATATTAAAGATTTTTAAATAATTTTGGTTGGTGCACTTAATTTTCCTTATTAAGAGATATAATCTTTAGTATAATATGAATATAAATACTTATTAATTATTATGATATATTATTAGATAATATATATTAGTTGTATTTTAATTTAATTACTTTATGATTTATTATTATTAGTATTTTATTTATATATTATTATTATATAGACTAATGATATTTTAAATAAATGTTTATGAATATTTATGATTTTCAGAGATATATATATAGATTTAAATTAGATTCTTATCGTCGAATATTAAACTGAAACATAAGGTTTTTTTTTTACCATGGCCCTGTTTTAAATATGTGCTAATCACTTGAGCTTATTTTTGTTAAGTACTCTTTTTGACTTGATATTAATAATTGTGTAAGCAATTTGTAAATTTCAATTTCGGTTATAACTTGTTAGCATACATTAACTTGGCGTGTGTTATAATGACATAGGTAGAAGGCAATTAATATTAGTGGAATCCATGGAATTCATGTAGTGAATCCATCGAATCATTTTCCTAATTTGGTTAAAATTGTAATAATTCTGGATAGAGTTTTAAATTTTGTCGCATTGTAAATTATTTCTTCATTAATATAAAATTAATAAAAATTTATGAAAAACGGGAATGTAATTGTTAAATATTTATATATTTTATATTTATAGATGTTACTTTTTTCTTTTTTAATTGTAATTATAAAATTAATATTATGGTTGGCGTTTGTAAAAAATGCTTCTGCGGATTCAGTTATCTCCATTTTTTGATATTTTGATATATGTTATTTAATGGGAAAATTTTTCATGATCTATAAATTCTGAATTATATATAGAATTATGCGCGATAATTGTTTAAATCAGTAGATTTTATTTTATATTAATATATATTATAATAGTATATTATATATATAATATATTGTAAATATTATTTTATTTATTTGGAGAATAATATTATATCTCTAATTATCTTAGATATATTTCATTCATTATTTTAATTGTTATTGAAATTATTATTATTATTATTTTTTATAAGCTCAGGTGTTTACGTATTCTGATTATTTATTGATCTGCTTTGCTTTGTGATTATTATTTTTTAATTGAATAAAATATTAAAATATAATATATTATAAAGTCAAAATATGAAATGGAAAATTAAACATTCAATATGATTAATAAATCAGATTATAGTTTATTTGATAACTATATATATAATATATGCTATATCATTATTATATATTATGGCAAGTCACCTGTGTAAAAGCTTCTGGCGAAAAGAATTCTTGAGAGAAACCGTTGTTTTTTCGGCTTGAGAACAATAATATTTTACAGTTAGGATCAATTAAGAATATATATTGATCATAATACAAATTTTTTTAAATATATAATCAAAGTATTACTGTTGATAATCATGTAATTATATATATATAGTTTTGTTCATAGATAATATAAAGTTTGAAGATGTAGAGTGGCTCTTTTTACAAAATTCACTTAACATTATAAAACAAAAATTCTGATTTGATTTTGCTAATATCACCATTTTGGATTTTTAAGATCTGTAACTCACTATTTACCAAAGATATTATAATTTCAGTTAAGACATATATAAACAGAAACATATATTTGAAATTATTGTGAACAACAAAATAACATTATGTGTATACTGGAGGGTATAAAACTTACGACTTTTCGGATCGATACGTGACTGGGAAAAGAGTACATAATTATAATTATTGAGGTTTATTGTTGAATATCGATGAACATTTGGAAAATAAAATAATTATTAGTAAGATACAAAATTTTCATGGTACTAATTTTTTTTATATCTAAAAAAAAATCCAACATTAACATAAAATGATAAATAAGTATTATAGAGATGTTATATGCGCTGAATGTGTAAAAGACAGGGAGTTTCATTTTAAAGGATTTAGTGTGGTTGTCTAGCGTCTGTATGTACTCGGAGATCATATGGCTATTTGTCTATACTTACCAAAATTTAGGGTTTTGAAGTGACAGTGCGTAATTATACAATATATAAATAAGCTATATGAGCATAATTATCCATTAACGATATGAGAATGATACGAATGAGAATTATTATATAGATTGGTGTGTGATTAATATATGAACAATCTGTGCTATAAGAGAATGCTTAAAAAATCAAACTTTATATATAATTATATTCTTAGTTGAATATGTAAATAATATATAAATTATTATTATACTAATAAATATTATAGATCATATAATTATATATCAATATAAATATAATTAAATTAGGTTAAAACTGTTATATTATATTCATGTAATTATAATAAAAAAATAATAAAAAATTTAAAACATAGTATGATTTAATAATAATAATATATATTATTAAATAGTATAATAAGCCCGTCTTTCCGAGCTAGATTTTAATTTAAACGCGGTAACGAATTCTGAAATCTTACTATTTTTCCAAAAACTTTCATTACTCAACACCCAAGATACCGATATAGTTTGGAACAAAACGAATGGCCGAGTCTAGACTTATGATACTTACGTTAAGGTCAGTGTCGATCGAATGCATTTAATGTATACATTGTCGTCCCACTTTTGCTTGTCGGTTACATTTTTTCTGGTTCTTGATGTGAAAATTCAATTTGGCCACTAGGTCAATGAAAATCCTTTTACTATTATATAATAAAGTACGGTACGTTCAAATTATATTGATAGGCTAATAATTTATTAATGTATTATATGTAATTAGTATTTAAATAAAAGATTATTATTCTTTGGGGAAGATTTTTGCAATATCAGTATACACTTAGTCAGGATTGAGACTTTTTTCTTAATATATTCTTTTTTTTTATTTATATTATTGCTTTATTAATGTTTTAATATAAGGGGATAAGGGAAATCTTGTGGCATATTAGATTTACGTGATAAGGAGGGTTTCGTAACTCGATGACTGAAGATAAGTCCGGCAAAAGTAACCATATCAAATTCTATGATAGTATATAATGTGAGTGATGCACAGAGTGGTTTCACGGTTCTTGATGATGCTAAAAGAATGAATAGGTTTTGGAGATGAGGACATTGTAGGATGAGGTAAGGTATGTATGTTAGAGAAGAGTTAAAGAATGTAATTGCAGGTATAAATTACTGGTGAAGTAATATTGCTGACTGAGGCGAGAATAGTGCATGATTGTAAATGTGGAACTGTAGGAATCAGTGCGTTTATTGAGAGATATATTCGAGATTGGGCGCGTAGAAAACGTAGAGAAGGTGGGGAGATAGTGTGAATTGTATTAGAATTGATAAGAGATATGTGATTCCTATTAGGTCATGAAGCTTATATAGTTCGGTCTTATGTCGAAGAGTACGCGAGTGACTGAAGGACTGATTGTTAAGAAGAAGGTGCGTTTAGAAGTGGTTGAGGACCTCGTGTCGGCAAATATTCTTGTATGTAAACTAAGTAATGTAATAAATAGGTTCGATGAAGATATAATAATTTATTTTCCTTATAATCTTTGTATTATTCATAAACACACATGATAGTATTTTCATAGGAGAAGCTCTATGGACGAAGGCTGTTTTCATTTAAGATGGGTGTTTATAGGTAAGGAAGACTTACTGAAGTAATATCAATAAAGGTGTAGAATGTGAGCGTGTGTATAATAAAGGTTCTACAAAATCTGTTTTTCAGTTTTTAATAATGCGGAGTGCTGCAGGATATGTTCTGTCTTCTGTTAATGTCAATTATAGTCTATATGGGTTAATGAAAGAGATTAGAAGGTGGGGTGAGCGAGAAGAAGGTTTCGAGATGATGGCGGAGATATGGAGGAGAGAGGATGTGGAGTTGCCTATAATATAGTGTGGTGGGTGCATTATGAATCAGAGAGTTGACATATATTAGAGAGAGATTTTGCAGGTTAATAAGGAGATGTTTGAAGGTTAAGTAATAAATTAAGTTATTGTTGTAGTGAGTAACAGTTTTCGTGTAAGTTATGTTAGAAATGATTGAGGTAGAGGCGGAAATAGTGTGGTAAATATTAGGTATACTAATTTGGTATGGAAACAATGGACGAGTATGGTCGAGTGTAGTTAGTGAGAGTCGATGAAGTGCAAGCCAAGGTGGCTGTGTAATATAAGTGTTGTGGATGTAAATTGTGAACCTGAGGATTGATTGTGTATGTTATACATGAGGGTGAAGTTTATAATAATAAATCTGTGATGATGTGTATAATTTTAATGCCACTCATAGAAACTTTTATCCAATAAGGATAAGTAATTCAATGTCCTATGTCATTGCGATTGAAGAAGGCGACTAACTGCTTTGAAATCGGACGACGTACTTGCTTTTCTAAAGAATGAAGTGATGATGAACGGCAATATTTTTTTCCCAAATTTGGACGCATAATATATATCGCACCTACCTTTTTGAGTACGATGCCTCATATATACATTATTTCTACTCTTTGTGTTCCTTACTCTACTATCACTTATGTTTTAATTTTTTTATCCAAAGAATGCTTAATTTCTTTTACATTTTAATACACACATATTAATAATATGGTTTGGATTAGGTTAATATATTATTGTGTCTATAATTATTAATTAAACTAAATATTAAAAATTAAAACAAAATTTATAAGGATTATATACTAATTCATATATATAATTTTAATAGAAACTATAATTTATAATTTATTTTATTAGTTCTATATATTTAATTTATTAACTTATAATAATTAAAACTTTTTTTAAGTTTACCGCTTATAATATTATTATTATATAGATAATTTGTTAAGTATAATAACCTGTGGTTTTAAACTGATTATTTGTGATCATATAGCGCTTTTACGATTTAATTAGTATATTATTTATACAATTTGTTACGGCTTAATTCTTGAAGATGATTCATGATTAATAAAAATATAATATTCATACAGATTCATATGCATTATACTCATAGAGATGGAAGGTTTTGGGAAAGATTTAATATTAAAAATATTTATTTCTTAATGATTATATGTTATATGAATATATAGAAGTGAAGACAGAGGTTTTTTCATTTCTAAGCTAAGAATCCATCTACTTTATGAGGTTATGGACGAAGCCATCTGCTCACCTACTCTGCGGTACGCATACTATATATAAGCGTAGCGAAGATATCAGGATATTAAGAATATATGTATATTTTACTATAAGCTTATCATAAATATATTGTATACATTGGGAAAGTTGATAAGATTTCAACGCTACACCTATGATTTTATATATATATTGATATGTTTGAGAAAACGAAAATATATGCATCGTACAATAATTAAATTTGATTATTAGCTATAATTGGGATAAAGTGGGGTGTAAATATTTATAATTTTTCTGTAATAATATGAGGAGGTTATAGCGATTATAAGTATGTCAACTTGTGTTTGGTGAACAACGATAGGTGCGGATCGAACTATCTACGGTGTGTTGGAAGATTTTGGAATTCGTATTTATTGAAATTCAAGTTTTTTAGGTGTGGAAGATATTACGATAGACTTGGTTAGTTTGCGGGAACATTTGAAAGATTGTTTGGGTTTGCAGTAGATGTTAGATGAGAATGTGTGGGTCTGAGATGAATATTTTTTTATGTATCTTTGGATAGCGTAATAAACCGGGAAGAGTAATGTTATGGACTTGGAATTTTATAAGTATTAGAGAGATGTTAATGGTTTGTGATACTTGGATTTTAAAGTTATTTGTAATCCGTGGTGAAGTGTTTTTAGTAGAATTTTTGTTGTTTTAAAAATAATATAATATTCTTAAAGAATATTTATGTTGACTGATTGATGGGATTTTGTTCGTTTTTTGTAGATAATTTACGGTGAAGAATTATGGGAGTTAAATTGAACCAAAAATCCTTTAAACTGTAATATTTAATAAATTCAGATGATAAGTCTTCATACAAGATATTATAGGTTTATATTGTTTAAAAATGGATAAATGGGCTTCATTGAAACAATTGTATGTAATTTGTTGTGATGAGGTCTTTAAACTTTAAAATATTTTCTGTAGTAAATATTAAATCAAAAAATATTAATGTGAGTGATTTCTTATCGTAGTGTTAAGAAAGGAACCTATTTTTTCGAGATATGTAAACGACTGGTATTGTGGGTTAGAAATTCATTTAATTGTGGAATTTATTCTTTTTTACATCGTACATATGTCATAATATCTATTATATCTTTGCAATATTAGGAGCATCATTGATATATGTTGTAGAATATGATTGATTTTAGTTAAGGTGAATTTATGTTGACAGATTTCTAATAAAAATTTCCTATTTAAACAATTTGTCTATTTCTTTTAATTATTGTTAGAAAGGATTAGCTAGGGAAATGAATTTCAGGATGATGGGTAAAACACTTCGTAATTAAAAATTTGGACACTAAATCTTAAATAAGGGAAAATGGAAAATTTTGGTATTTTATATCCATATTTAACCATTGAATTTCAAATTAAAATTTATTTAACCTTTGATTTTTCAAATTAAAATTGGTATTTTGGCTCATCATAAAAATGTTCAATGATATCAAAACATCATGTAGTAGATAATATTGAAATAGAAAAAATGATCCCTGCGTAGGTAAAATATAATTATTTATTAGGGGAATATGTTTATATAAGGAGTTTATCAATTAACAATACACTAGGAATCGAGGCTTTCGTGCGATGGTATGGCCTTGTCTTCACCATCATAGTAATTCAAACTCTGGGTCCACAGTATGATTTAAGTAACATA
This sequence comes from Trachelipus rathkii, assembly GCA_015478945.1. Classification (NCBI taxonomy): domain Eukaryota; kingdom Metazoa; phylum Arthropoda; class Malacostraca; order Isopoda; family Trachelipodidae; genus Trachelipus; species Trachelipus rathkii. The sequence continues at coordinate 8,977 of JABUQX010083314.1, read as the reverse complement.
AAAATTGAATGATGTTGTAAACTTATTCTATTTAGTATTCCAGCGGGCACTTGTGGACGTGAACTTTACACTGATGAGATTGTTCATAGTAATAAGTTCTAAACTTTTTGTAGATTGCGATAACAATCGATCCTTTAAGTAGTTTGTGCCCGTTAGAAATACCCGCTCTAGATTAAATATTGGACTTTTTTTTTATGATGCTCTACTTAGTTTACTTATGTGCTCTGCAAGATTATGAGGTACGAAATATAGATTTAATACAGATAATAGCTTACCTCTGTCTGCGCGAAAGATGGTAACCGGTCGAATCGGAGATGTGGATTATTATCAGCTTGGATCCTGTTTTATGTTGGTTTCCCATGATTTGAGTTAATTTTCTTTTATAGATGGTGGGTAATTTTTATTCATTTTCGTATTGTTGACATTTTTACATAAAAATCGTCTTGGATTTCCAGGTAGTGTAACGTAGTTTTCGCACAGTAATTAGAAAGCTAAGCTTTAATGACTAATGTACATAAACAGACATCACAATGTTATTATTAACTAGATATAGTTAAAGGTAAACAATTCAAACAGTCATAGGTAAGATATCTTCAAAATATCATGAAAATGGTAAATATTAACTAACATTGTATTACTGTACAAACTACAACTCACAAAAAGCACGAAGAGGATATTGAAGCAGATTAAAGCATGACGATTGATTGAACCCCTTATTAGAAAATACTTGAGTTTTCTCTCTTCAAATCCTCTTAAGCCCATAATATTTAAGCTATAAGTTTGATACTTCTCTCGTTAGTCCATTACGAACAAGAATAATAGCAATTGCCACAAATTTAACCATATCGAAGTTTATCGATTGCTGTTGCCATTAGTTATTAATAGATGGTTCAGTTCGGATTCATAGTTGCTTAATATAGAGAACGGTTTTTTTCTTTAGTAATTAAAATTATTACTTCCACAATCGAGCCAATCGATTATCGGCCGAAACTTCCTTGTGAAAATCAACGCCAATATATAAGTGTGTGATCAGGTTCGTTTCCAAAATTTCATAAGAATCCTCGTGGGTGGGTCTCACTTTGCATTGGTATACTATTTTTTAAAAGATCTAATATAGAAATATTATCTATTTTTACATAATTCTGACCTCATAGTGGCTAATACTTTCTTGTGTCGAAGTACTGATGAATTGGGTGTGGTTCTTACACAAATGTCGAACCATTCAGATTACGAATTTTAGACATATTATTTTCAAATAAGTACACAAGAGATTAGATATTTAAGTTATGTACTTCGATAGGCCCTCAAGTTAAACTTTTAGATACATAGTGCAAATGGAAACATGGAATGCAAGCGCTATATTACAATTGTCAAACGTGTTGTTGAATAATACAATATTTGTAAAACCCCTATAACTATCTATAGACAGATCTATGTGTAATTTCAATCCAAAATACATTTACAAAATTCCGTACTACGATTGAATGTAAATGAAGATGTTTAAAATAATTTGTCCACACCATCACTTGTAAAGAAGCTGTAAAGTTAAACTAAACTTTCTCGGTACCTATTTATATTGTTAAATATTATTTCATGCTTTATCTTATGAGCTCAATAGCTATCATAAAAATAGAACTACATTACACTTCAAATTAAAGGTGAAACTTGGCACTGTTGCACTCCCATTATTTTTTTAAGCGAAAGGGTTCCGGAATTTACAAAATAATTTTAGGTCTAGTTAGATTATACAGGAGCACAGATTCGAGGAACCAGCGAACTTTCAAAACATCTATTGCCCATACTCCCTTATCTTTAAACCACATCATGGAACATCGAAAACCACAGGGATCAGCCCATGTATAACAAATGGGTCATGGATGGGGAGTATCGATTATGACAGATATGTATATGATCGTCAAAGGAAACTTGTAATCAGGTTAGCTTACCAACCAAGCAAGATTCCCTAGTTGATAGGTCGGATCATCTGATAGTATCGAGAGAAGTTATAATACTGTATACATTATTCGTTTCTAATCTCGGGTACCACGCAAGTACATATGCATAGGAAGGGACTAATTTTGAGTCTTTTCACACCCTAATTTGATTTAAATCCTTAAGAGGGTATTATCAATAAAATCACACTACCTATTGGACTCGGGCCTCTTGTCGAACTGTACAATAGGTCTAGAAAATGTAACGTGTCATTCTTTCAATGTGTCTTTCTTAATCCGGAACACCGGTTTGTGATCCGGAACCCGAACCAGTCGCATTAACCGTACGTTTGCCATACATGGTTATCTTAAAAGAATTTGATAATCATCCAAATTATTCTTTCTATATCCATAAGACTAAATGATGCGCAAGGGCGAAGAATACCTTCATCATCTGGGAACAATTACGCGAAAATACGTATAGTATTTTTAAATTTGATCAATAAATATTTATTTTTAATCTCTTCAAGTCATGTCCCTGTAATATTGTAAATAGCTAGTGAGTGTGAATAATTGTTTTCTTCCAATATAAAAGCGAATCATTTCACAGAGCAATCAATAATATCACTTAGAGAAGTTAGAAATTCTAATCGAATAGTGAGTTAATTTATTCTGGATGAATCATTTAAACTATTTAAAAACAGAAATAAAATATTAATAAAATTAGAAGATAAAATTAAGGAATTAGTATATGTATATAGTAGAAGCATACTATAGATATTATTTATATGGGCTAAATCGCTTGGTCTTTAAGTATATATATAATATCGTCCACTAAACGTATACTATATAACCCATCTATGGCATTTGCAATCAAAGACCGGCTAGGGCTTGTTCAAACTCTGTTGCATTCCAAATCAACATTTGGGCTTAGTAGAAAATATATGATACACATCATACTTATCTAGTTGGCACACATGCAGTTAATATAACATACTGTATAAAAACACATAATTGGCTTGGTCTACGTTATCATAAACTATGATAAACCAAGCATATATTAATTATAATATATTATATATTATATATATATAATATATATATTATTATATAATAATATATATATAATATGTTATATATATATTATATATACTATATATATTTATATTATATATATTATATATATTTTAATATTATATGTTATATATTTACTTTATATATTAAATTTTAGATCCTATTTGTTAAATTTGAATTATGTTAGACTATATGGTTATTGGATATTATATATCTTATTCAAGTCGATGGAGATTATGAAATTTTTGGCCGCAGATGGGCGTGAGATGGACGGAAGTTAGAGCATAATTTTTGCCGTCCGTGACCTGCGTAAATAATATAGTAATTATATTCTGAAAATGTAGGCATTTGCAAATGGAATATAATAAGTAAGTGATTATGAATAAGATTGTTGAAACTGATAAGAAAGTAGAATAAAAATATATTTTCTTATATATATATAATAAGATTATTATTTCTTTTCTATCTTAAGTTTCGTATTAGCAGTATTTCTCAAGATGTATATGATATGATACCTATATATATTAATAATATTTAACTAATTATAATATATAATATACTAATTTAGATATATTTTTATAAACACTATATATAATATTATAATCTTTAACTATATAGTATATATATATATTAATTATAATATATTTATATATATATATAAATATAATATTTTATAAATATATTAATATATAATATAATAAAATAATATTTTTATAATTAATATATATATATTAATAATATATTATATTATAATATATAATAAATTTAAGATTTATAATATATATAATATTAAATTAATTATTATAATATAATATAATATATTTATTAATATATATTAATATTATATATAATTCACATACTATTAAATATATATAGAGATAATTATTTATAATACTTATAATATGAATATATTTATTAATATATAATAATAAGAGTTATTATAATTATTAATATATATATATAAATGATATATATATACTAAATATATCATATTATCATTAGTAAGATCATAGGTATATATAATATGGGATCATATGAGGGTATATTAGTACGTTTGGTAAATGAATTATTTAACAAATCCTATAATAGTATATTTAATGGGTTGAATGTTATTTCATGGATCTATATTATGTCTAATTTGGCATATGGTAAAGTTTTAGGAATGGAAAAGCTAACTTCTTGGCCATATACAAGTAGTATGTATCTACCCTCGAGTATATATATGTAATTATATAGATATATATTCTTTTAATTGAATAGAATTATTTCTATTTAATGAGGTAGGCCATATATAAAGGTTGAACATGAGGATTATAAATGAAAAAGGATTAAGTAATTTTTATTATGAATAATTACATTATTATTTAAAGTATTATTAAATTATATTTATATATAATAAGATATTATATAAGTATATTGAATAATAATATGGATATATAGAAATTGAGTAATAATAATTATTATATATATATATGAATATGATAATAATTTATATCTTAGTAAATTAGATAATAAAATATATTAGTATAATACTAAATATATTATAATGAATTAAATTACTTATGAATTTATTTATAAACATAAGTATTTATTATAATGAAGTATACAAATATATAAATATAAACTAATATTAATCTAATAATTAAATATAATCATATGATATACTAAATATTATTATATTTATAATTATATTAAAGATTATAATTATTAAATTTTAATTATTATTATTATTATATTATATAATAATTAAATAAATATACTATAATTAATAATATATATACAATAATATTTATGGAGTAATTAAAATATGAAATAAAAATTTATAAGGTATGAGTTAATTATTATAAAGTTTTATAGAGGTATTATAAGGATTTAAAACGAGACTTTTTATAGACTCGATTTTATAATATATTTATTATAGAGAGATATGGAAAAGAGAGGTAAGAAAATATGATTATAGATTAGATAGTAATCTAATAGTAGATGATAATAATGTTTGGTGTGGAATGACTAGTTATATAACTACTGCATGGGAGAGTTATAAGATACTTTCAGGGATATTCATGACTTATAGGTGTTTGGAATTAATAAATAATATGGGTATCTGACTTCCTCAGGTTCAATCTTTAATTTTCTAATACTCTAACATGTATACTATCAGAGTTACATTCATTAACGGGACTCATTAGGTATGATAAGATAATTTCATCTTTCTTACCTCCGCGGGACCATGGCTGATTCAACATCACAGGGTGCAGGAAGGCCTTTTTGGGCTATTAATAATCTTCACACGCAAATAAAATTGGCTGGCAAATCATGGGTGCAAATAATCTGGTGCACAGTATGGGAAGGAGATAATTTATAGGTAGATAATAAAGAGTGATATTTCAGGCCTACGTTTTGCAGTATGATGCATTGGCTACCTCAATAAGGATAATGATGAATTAAGAAGAATTTAAAAGATTTAGAATACGCTGTTTCTGTTATATCTTTAATGATGATTATAGTGAAAGTGTTTAAAACACCTTTCTTTCCCTCATTCATTTTATTTCTCATTAACATTTCTTTTCTCATCAATCATGTCGTCGTGCTTATTATTCTGTTGATTGATGGCAGTATATAAGGTCACAGAATTGCTGAAGAGTGGTTGAACAATAAAATTAATCTGCGAATGGTCAGGATAGGTTATGGGTGGTGGATATAGGAGGCATTAAAACAACTTTAACGTATGCATTATGCCCGAAAGTTCGTTACTGCTGCCTATGCATTCTAATATGTCATGGTTTTTCGTTTACTAAACTTTGCATTTCAAAGAGCTTTAGGATTTCTTAAAAATGCATGCGAGTGAACTTATGTATTCTTGAGGCAAAATTTTTATAAGAGTCAGTAGAAAACGGTAATTTCCAGAAGACAGAGTTTTAAAAGTACAGTGACGTTCCAGGTTCTACGTTTTACATATATCCAAATCATAAGGCGGGATTTATGTTTGTAATCATTCATTCTTCATAAGAAAATTCCAAAGTCGGGCTTACTAAATTATCTGTCGGAGAAAGAAAGAATAAATCGTTGTTGCATTAACTGTGGAATATGATGATGGGATTATATATAAGATTTCTTATAAACAAAATTTCATAAAACGGTGAATACCATCTTGTAAGACGTAAAATAACTGGTCAGTGATTAAGAAACTTCTGATGCCCACGTAAATGGCGTTGCTTAATCTTATAAGGCATAATGTCCTCACCAGACATCAGAGGCAATGGCATTCAGGCATCACTTAGAAGCATCATTAAAAGTGCGAAAGTCTGCGACTACAATGAAATTAAAAGAAGCTGCAACAGAAGGGTGGTGATTCCGCCTAACTCTCATCTGCTCTTCTGATTACGAAGGACTTATATGGATGAAAAGGGTCTACTCCTACTATTAATGCTATGGTCTTTATAATTTTTTATACTCATTTTCTCTAGCATTCTTCGTTGATGTAAAAACTCTCAGACCTCAACTTTCCCGTTCGACTTCATATTAAAATCGTCATGCATTTGTTTCATCTAGTTATCCTCACTGTCGAATCTGCGTCAACAACTTCAGGTCTCTCAGCTTACATTCATTAAATCGACTTCGAGAAAATGAAATTGACTGAACCTCTACTGCCACAACTATAACTACGAAAATTAAATTGAATGGACTAACTAAACAGATTTTAAAATAATGAATTAGCAGGAACTCGATTTTATGGATATTAAAGACACCATTATAATCATCAAGGGGGCACGTTATATGATACTACATGACAGGTTAATATTAAACATTTAACTCCACTCCATTTCACTTCATATAATATATCGACAACGGATTCAATTAGATTAATTAAAAATACAAAATAGAAAAAAGATTTCATTAGATGCGCAGAAGTGCAAATAGTTATTAATGCAGTAAGTATATAAAGGAATTAGTCAATGGGGAAATAGGGTAATCATATGAGGAAGTGTTATAGAGTAAATTTATAATGATATTGATTGCAGTAAATTAAAGAGTGGTATTCTGAACACAAACAGGATTCAGACTAAATTTTTCGATTAATCTTGAACACAGAGATTGGCGTTAGTCAATTGACAATATTATCATATAGTGACTGTAGGGACGGTGTTTCAAGGAGAAAGAAAAGGCCTTATTCTAATCTATGACTATTTTCTTATATGATTTATTTTATTTATTTATTAAATTATATAGTAGTATTATTATATTTTATTATAATATTATATATATTTTATTATTATTTTAGTATTATATTAATAATTTCTTAGTTATATATATATTTTTTTAATTTTATATATTATTTCTTACAGCTATTAATTATATATACGATTATAATGTTTAATATTCAAAGATAGTATGACATATTGTGTGATTTAAATTATGCCAAAGAACGGAAGGAATTTATTAATATAAAAGAAAAACTTTTCAACATTTTTATTTTGATTTATTTAAGTACAATGCTTGCTAATTCATAGTTTATATGTTTTTTAGAGTTCAAATACAGACCTCTCATTAACTGAGTAGCCTGTTTAAATGCCTGGTAGCGGTTTTTGATTTTTATGGGGGAAGAGAAACTGAATGCGAAACTACGGGGTTAGGTGTTGAGCTCGGTTTGGATACTGCCGGCCGAAAATTCGTTCCTGTGGTTCAAATGACTGGTACTCCCGATAGACGAGAATCCTGCATAGGTAAGAAAGCGTAAAGTTAGTTTAATGATTTAGTGTACTAAAGGTATATATAGAGAGAGTATAATATAAATGTAGAAGGTATATAAGGTAGTATTATATAAGCTATAATAGTATATATATCTAAGGTATATATATATATGTATGATAGATATGATGAATATATATATATATAATATAATATATATTATATATAAATATGTAGTATAAAAAGTATTATGATGTGATAAGTACGTAGATAATATATATATATAATTAAATTAAGTTATATAAGTTTAAAAACTATTGAATATTAAAATATTGTATATATAAATTAATATATATATATTATAATATATATCTTATATATAATAATATAATATATAATAATAATATATATATTCTATATATAGTAGTATATAAGACTTGTATTCTTGGGGTAATTCTTTTGGTGATATAATAAGATTAACCATACTAGAACACTAAGTTGTTTACGGGTTCTTATTAGGGTATATATATATACTATATATAGTAGGTAATAAAGAGAATATATATAATAACTTATACAGATATATATATATATAATATATATATATATATATAATAATAAATATAATATATTATATATGATTATATATTATATATATTTATATTATATATAATAAATTAAATAATACTAACTATCTAATATAAATTATCTACTTCGGATAAGACTCTAATTATTACGCTACTCTACTATATCATAATGATTCCTTATTATTGATTATTCACTTACTTATATAATATTTATATATATTTATATATATATATAATATATAAATATATATAGTAACTATAATTAATTTACCTATATCATAATGTCTTTACTTATGTTTAGTATCACATGGGAGGAAAGGGAGGGTGGGGTCTGGATAGATAACTTCTATATCTGTACCGAAACCGTATCTAGACTTTGTGTGTTGTTTGCTCCTCTAAGTTTCGGATTGGGAAGAAGGTTGAAAGATATATAATGGAGGCGTGCAGGTAAGCTTTCACTCTACTAAACTGTTCTGAATTTCTCACCGTAAAAACCATAGCCCTTTACTAACTTCAGTGTGATGACAACTGGACTTCGTCTGAAATATTAAATATAGTTCTAATGCCATGACTGTTTCAATATATATCATACTGTTCTCACAAATTGACGTTTATCTGGATATTATGTTAAAACATTTAAGCAGAAAAAATAGCTACGTGAAAGGAGTGATGAGAGAATAAGAGAGGGGAATTGGT
>JABUQX010083313.1:5000-24308 GCA_015478945.1 Trachelipus rathkii | reverse complement strand
CTAATATATATATATATATATATATTTACTATATAATATATATATAATTATATATATATATATATATATTACTGAGGGACGTGATTGGTGAAGACAAGGTGCGTTTAGGGAGTGTGTAGAGGATGTGTGGAGTCAAAATTCATTTACATTAAAACAAATGATTTGAGAAAATGAGGGAGAAGAAGAATAAATTAGTATTTAGGTTTTATGGATTTACAACAGGCGTATGATTTGAGTTAATAGGGAAGCTTTAGGCGGTATTCATGATATATGGTGTTGCGTGGTAGGCTTCTGAATGGAATCCAAAAGTATGTATGACGATAGTGAAAGCGTTGAAGAATAAATGGTGTCAATGGTTGATTGCGTTTAGGAATTAATAGCGGGAGTGAGAACAGGTGTGTTAGTCTCCTTGGGTTATTCAAATGTGTATGATGGATGGGCGTTATGAAAAGGAATTTCGAGGTGGGATTGGCAGGAAATGGTGTTATAGAATTATGGAGAATGGAGAGGAGTGGAGGGTGCCATACCTATTGTACATGCGGATGATTTGGTTCTGATTGGTCTGAAGAGAGTTGAGAGGATGGTAGAGGGGATATTTGGCAGGTATGTAAAAGGAAGGACTTTATTTTATTTTTTGTTTTTATTTGTGAAAGGTAAACGTAATAAGAGTGAAGGTTATGTTGTGGTGAGGACAGTCTGCAGTTGTGAAGTAAGTTGTTAGAGATGGCAGCTAGGAGCAAGTGTTCCTGAGTTTTTAAATATTTTAGGGTATTGTGTTGGATGAAAAAGGGAACGGATGGATGCAGAGTGTAGTAGGAAAGTTGTGGCAATGGGCAGGAAGGTGGCTGGTGCAATTAAATCGGTTGTGTGGAAGTAAAGGACTAAGTCTTGAGTGCGCTAGAGTCGTGCATGAGGGTATGTTGTTTACCTGGGTTATTGTATGGTAGTGAGACTAGTGGTCTGGAATAAGAAGTATAGATCTAGAGTTCATGTGTTTCAGATGGGAACATCTTAGGGGCATCGCTAGGTCGTGAAAAGAATTAATTAAAGTGAGGAATTGAGAACGTATAGAGAGTGGTGTGTGGTGTGAAGAAAGGTGGTGTAAATGAGAGAATAAATGAAAGTAGTTGAGATGGTTTGGTCATGTGGAAAGGGATGAATGATAATTCGGTTGGCTAAGCGGATGTATAGATGTTAGTGTGTTGGAAACGGACCGGCTGGGAGATCCGAAGAGAAAGTGGATTGATCGGTGAACGAATGTCTGAAGGAGAGAAATGTTGAGTTTGGCAAGAGCGAGAATAAAGGTGCATGATGGAGAGAATGGCGGTTTGTATGGGGCATGGTTGTGGCCCACCGTGGCCAAGGGATGAACCCTTACATTGACTTTTTACCATAGTGAGGGTCCGTCGCGGTCCTATTATGCTCTAGGGTGGATTTCTGTCTGTGACGAGCTCGCACTAATTAATGGTACAGAGGGGCGGTAAGGCTGGGCTGGGCTTCGAATAAGATTTGTTTGTTATTGATTCTTTTCGACGTTTGTCATGTTCGCCTACTGCTTTTCCTTTTCCGAGGCTTGTACAGCACCTTACCCCCCAATCTGGCGGCAAAGAGGTTAGGTGAAGGAAGAAAGGAAATTATATACTATGGTACGGATTGAGGTAGTGTTAGTGCTAGTATCCGGGGGTGTATATATATAATATATATATTAAGATATATATATATATATATAATATATATATAATATATATATATATATATATATATAGTATATATATATAATATATATATAATAATATTGATATTCAATCTTATACCTAACCAACCTTATCCTTAACCTAACTTAAAAGGGCAATGTCCATCTCTGCGCGAAATAGTTTCTTATCTACAGTTGAGACCTTAACCTAGACGGATACACGTTGCAGTGCAATGCAACCTTAAGCCTTAGACGGATACACGTTGCAGTTGCAACCTAACCTAGACGGATTCCCGTTGCAAAGCAATGCAACCTAAACTAGATTGATTCACGTTGCAGAGCAATACAGGGAAAACCTAAGCTAGAAAGTCTTGGCATATAGTATATTATATATATATATATATATATATATATATATATATATTATAATAATATATATATATATATATAAATATATATATATATATATATACTAGAAAGTTTTTTATATATATATATATATATATATATATTACGTCAACAAGTTTGAAATTTTTCGACGGCTTCCAAAAAGTTTTCAAATCGTTAATGTCTTGTAATATCAGGAAGGCATAATTTTTTTTTTTGTTTTCCGAAAATACAATTTCACATAAGTTAAAATAAAGTTACATTTCTCACTTTGTGTTTTAAACTGACATGAAATATCGATTGTATAAACCTTTTTTCTTCTAAACAAACTTGTAAGATTGCAAAACAGTCAGGTCAATTTAAGAACTTTCGACTACCTATTAAAATTATAAAATATAAAATAAACAATAATTTAGTGATTAAAACATCTTCTCCCAGCGGCAATATATGTTGAAACAGAAAAAAACTTAAATAGATCCAAGAGACTATTTGAATACCCTCTGCCAGTGTAGCCCAGTTTATTACGAATATTTGCCATATTTCAAAACACTATACAAAAACACAGAATATATATTCTTATATATATATATATATTAATATAAATAGTATATATATATATATATATATATATATAGAATATATATATATTAGTGAGGTGATAGTATATATATAATATATTAGTGTATAAGAGAAGCTGTGACTATTACTATATATATATACTATATATATATCATTTTATAATACTATATATATTTATACCTATATTATATATCTATATATATTATATATATATTATAATTATATATATATAATATATACTATTATATATATATACGTATATATCATATATATATATAATATATATGATCCCGGCACTATTACTGTACTTTACGCAGTGTGACGGCTCAGAGACTTACGTCACTTACGCAAACTTCCCATTGCAAGTATGACGTCAAACGTCAAGTTGTTCAGCTATACGGGCATACGAACGGGAAGTCCGTTTAAATATACATCGAAGCCCTGTATTATCCATATTATATATTTATTATATCATATATTATTATATATATATATATATATATATATATATTATATATAATTATTTATACTATATATATATATCCGATATATAATACTATATATTATATATATAAAGTTATTTAACGCCCACACGAAAATACTTTAAAAAAACTTAGTAAATTGCAATATAAAATTTAAAGTTAAGTTTAATTAAAATTAACATTTCACAGGCAAAATGAAAACTAATTAAACACAATAAAAAAATATATTTTCGTTGTTTTCGTTAGCTTCCTGCGAAATAATATGTATTGGAATATGTAAATTTTTCTTGTGTCGAGCAGTCAAAAGAAAACGGAAAATAAGGAAAAAGGAATTTGAAGGGTAACTAACTTTTTTTTTAAATACGAAATTAAAATTTATTTTTACCTATGAAGTGACCTGACCTAACCAAACCTAACCTAACCTAACCTCATTTCACCCTAGAAACATAGAAAAAAATTCATTTTGCCCTTAGAACATAGAGTGTTATCTTGCAAGACATTTTTTTTTTTATCCGACCTCCCGTTACGTGTGGGCGTTAAATAACTTTGTTCAGTATATATATATTATATATATAGTAATCTATATGTAATATAATATATTTTTATATATAATATATATACTTAATAATATATATATATTACTATATATATATATGATAATAATATTTATATATACCATATAGTAAATATATAGTAATATTATATATCATATATCATATCTCATATCATATCTCATATCTCATACAACATCATTCGTTGGTTCAAGTCTCGGCGGACACATTTTCATTACTTTATTTACTTTATACTTTAATATTCAAATTTTAACACTTATAGTAATAAAAGAGCTTCACACCTGTTAAGAATTAAAAAAAAAAAACATTTAATATCTATATAAGAGTAGCGGTAACTCAATCATAACTTTACTAACCGAATTCAAAACCTTATTAACAGATTTTATTTTTATATTTATCAACTATATTTTCACTGTTGCGATTGTTAAAGAAAAAAAAAAAAAAAAGCATTCTGTAACAAAAGGCGCGCTCTTGTACATTTTGTTCGATAATGTAACGTTATAAAATAAAAAATGACTTTAAGAAGCAGACCTCAAATGTCAATCCCGTACACCCGAAATAGCGCAAAAGATCGGGGGTTACGGAGACCCTCCCCCGAGGGGGGAATTAGTTCTTCCCTGTCGTTCCCCGGAAGGCCGAGAGACCCCGGTCTACTCTAGGGTGCGTTTATCCCTGGGTATTCTTTAGTTAAAAAAAAAAGAAAATACTCTTAAAACTCAATTGCCGAAAGGACAAAATGCCAACAAAAATAATATTGGGAAAGAAAAGGTTATTATTTTATATTACATTATTATAAGTATTATTATTATTATTATTATTATTATTATTATTTAATATTATTATTATTATTATTTTTATTATTTATTTAATTATTATTAAAAAACAACTTTAGGGGCAGAGTTCAGTAACAGCAAATTTAACAGTTTTCGGACATTTGTAACATGGATTTGTCTTTTCTCCTTATAATACAAGAAAACTAATAGTTGTATTTAATTTTTATTGATACTTTTTTTATTAGTATGAACCCTTTTATTTTGTAAATAGCGTGTTTTTCTATATCATTTTCAATTTAACAAAACGTGCATTTTCGAGACTTGAAAGGAAATGAGATCCTACTAAAAACAATCTTACACGTAAATACAAAGGAATATGAACTCAGTATTCACTAATTTCGGTAGAAATTTCCTTACGCAGCGTAAAGCAGCAACTACAAATAGTTTACTATATTTCGAATTACAACTTCAAAACACTATTTCCTATAATTTTGTACATTACTTTATATTATTTTTCATTATAATGAAATTAAAAATTAAAATTTACTTAATTCAAGAAATTCAATTACTATACTTTCTCCCTAATATATATATATAATATATATATATAGTATAATAATATAATAAATCATTATATATATACATTATATACCATTTATCTAAATATATGTTTTTTTATAGATTTATACAAATGCTTATTATATACTATTACGGAAGGCTTCTGGACGTATATCGATACCTATTTTTTTTTCAAGTAATTTTTTTAGATAATATTTGAGTTATTTTTATATGATTAAACTAATGAAATTTGGATATAATTTTGTACTTATATTTACATTCTCACGCAAAATACGGTCACAGTTTTTTTGTTTGTTGTATAATTTCAGTTTAACATAGATCCTTACAGGTTAATTAAAGTTAGGTTTACGGCAACGTTCATCCATACAGCCCTTCGCAGATATTAGTAATAGTTGCTTTGCCGTAGAGCTAGGTTAGGTTAAGTATTGTAGAGTTCGTTAGAGGAACTTTAACCAACCGAACAAAACTTTAAATCACCCATAACCTATTGGAAGAGAGGCTGATGTGAGAATGGTGGAGGCTGGTCCAATAGTAACCTTACCTAACCTAGATTTACTGAGGTGTGATTATTTTTGGGCATCTTTAATGCGGTGTAACACTTTTTGGCTTCCTTACCTAACTATAAGGAGGTGTAACACACCTCTTTGCCTATCTAACCTAACCTAATTTAATGAGATGTAAAGCCTCTTGGCTTATATAACATAACTTAGATGTAATGAGGTGTAATTGCTCTTAATGTAGCTTACCTAACCTAACCTAGATTTAATGAGGTATATCGCATCTTAACTTTCCTAACCAAAATTAAACTTTAAAAAAAAATATTTGATTTCTCGACATGAGTCTAATTTTGAGGTCTGGTCTGGTAGACAAGTTGTGAATATGATTTAAGTATAAGTCAAGTTTTAAAGTTGCTTTCTCATGTTCAGTAGACATTTTTAAAAAATTTGAAATAAGATGCTTGGAAATTTTAAGATATTTTATTTATAAACATAATTAAGTTGATTATTATTTAAAAACAAAATATTCTATTGTATTTTAACAGGTTCCGATGACAACCCAGAAGAATCTTCGTAATACACTAGGTAGCAATTAATGGTTCAGGTCATAGAATATTTCTTAGATTTGGGGATAAAGTGACGCAACTCAAAGTTTATCATATTTTAGTTTAACTTCTCAATAAACTATATAAAAATCAAAGTTTCTGTGGAGGAGGTTGTAAGTTTCAGTTCATTCTGAATTTTCTTCAGATATCATTTCATGAAATCGAATAAAGTACAATTCGATGAATTAACAAAACTTCTCCCACCTCTCCTGACTAACCTAACCTGACCTAACCTAACCTACCAAATCTACCCTAACCTAATCCAGCCTAACCAACCAAATCAAACCAAACCTATCCTAACCTATCATAACCTTACCTAACCTACCAAATCTAACGTAACTTAACCTAACCTAACTTAACCTAGCAACCAATTTTATGATAAATCGTACATGTCGGTGAATAAAGTATATTCATATTTTCATACCTTGGCACGATGGTAAGGTGACTGAGCCGCGAGGCAAAAAAAACAGAGTTCTATCGGCAAATTTTAGAATGTTTCTGGCATGTGGGTTCTAAGACTCATCTATTATACTTAAATCTTATTTAAGGTAGAAAGCAATCGTCTCATTTACTAAGGAATATATATATACTATATATATATATATATATATATATATATTATATAATATATGATATATATATACATAGTAATTGGTGTATATAATATTTAAATATATTATATATATTTATTATAATAATATATATTATATATTATATATATTATATATATATATATATTAATTTATAAATTCAATTTTGAATTTGTTCAGTTTTGTGATTCAAAAATATTCTTTTGAGTTTTATTTGCTTTTCTCGTTTCCATTTCCCTACTCCTTTCCCCCCCCCCTAGAACAGCCCGTCCCCTGTCCACCCCACCTAGAACCCCCACAATAAACCCCCCAACCTTCACAGCAGCATTATTCACATTTAAAAAAAAAGTCGAAATTAAATTTATTTATATAACTTCGTAAGTTCTCATCCACCTTTTTGCATTATACAAATGGGGATAATATATATATATTATATATAATAGTATATATATATATATAATATATCTATATATATTATTATAGGTATATATATATATATATATATATTATATATATATATATTATATATAATATATATATATATATATATATATATATATATATAGTTATTATATATTTATATATGACCTTTTCTTTTTTACTTAGGAATGGCAGTTTTGGTGATTTTTTTTTTATGCTTTTTTTTTTAAATATGATTTCAAAGTATTATGATCCTAACAATCAATTCAAGTGGTAACGGACATGATTCAAAAAATATATAAAGGACCTTTTCCGTTTTAGAGCTCCTGCAGTTTTGATTTTTTTTTTGTGTTTATTTTACTCAAAATCATACTAGTAATGAATTAAGTGGTAACGGACAATGCTTCAAAAGTTCGAAATATTTTAATAATTTTTTAAAAAAGTAATTAGTAATATTTTTTTCAAATTTTTTTTTTTTTGGTGTCTTTTCTTAAACTAAAGGAATACCCAAAGGTAAACCGCAAAAGATTGGCAGGAGTCGGGGTCTCTCTCGGCCTTCCGGGGAACGACAGGGAGGACTATTTCCCCCCCTTCCGGGGAGGGTCTCTGGAACCCCCGCTCTTTGTTTTTTGGGTTCTTGGGGGTTCCTCCGCCCCTCCTCCTACGGGGTATGGAAAACGGCGCCCCTCTGTCGCCCATAAATTGCCCAAAATACATATATATATATATATTATATATTATATATATTATATATTTATAATATATATTATATATATATATTCGGCTTAGCCCCCTATATATATATATATATATATATATATATATATAATATGCTTCATACGCTGATTCCAAACATGTAATTGATTTTTCTGTAAGTGTCGTTACATTTTCCAGATATTTCATTTTTTTGAAAAAATATTTAACCATAAATGTGATTTTTAAAAATTATTTAAAATATTTCGACTTTTGAATCATCCCGTTACCATGAAATTCATTGTTAGTATTCATATAGTAAAAATATTATTAAAAAACAAAAACAAAAAAAAAAATCAAAACTGACGGAGTCGTAAAAACAGAATAGGACCATATGATTATATATATATAATTATATATATTATATATATATATATATATATATATATATATATATAATATACTATATATATATATATATATATATATAATATATATATATCGAGAGAAATTTTCTCTACTCATGCCAGGACTCGAACCATCGAATACAACGTCGCCGTTAGACAATGTACAGGGTCTCTACCACTTGCTCAAATTACGCGCTCCCAAAATAAAAAAATTCGCTGTGTGTGACTCGGTACTTATTAAATAGTATTACCAAGGGTGCCTGGAAGTTTGGAAACCCCTGCTGGGGCCAACACGGCACCCGCTGGGGTTGCCTCCCGGGTACAGGAGCAACCAACCAAAAGTGAAGGGGAAATTCTTTTGGCTTCATTATTGTTGCTTGGACTTTGGTTGGATTCTTCCTTAACCCACCCAGGATTCAATCACCCCAGCGGAAGTCATATGCCCCATCAAGGGTTTCCAGTCACCGTTCTATGGATATATATATATATATATATAATATATATAATATATTTATATATATATATATATATATATACATAAATAATATATATATATATATATAATAATTATATATATAATATATAAAATATCATATAGTAGATAATATATATATATATATCATATATAAATGAGAGAGATTAAAATGAAACACGTAAAACAAAATAAAAATTGACAAAATCTAAATGAAGGCCAAATATACACCGCATAAACGAAACTCAAAAATTAAACTCTAAATAGGCTAAGAGAATATCTCGACATATAATCTACAGCTTCAAAAAGTAAAGCAAGAAAGTTAATGATAAAAGAAAGATATTTGATTAATTTATCAAATACAGCAAATATTATTATAATAAAGAGGCAATAGGAAATTGTTGATAATAAAGAGCTAGAGTATACATATAATAATAAAAATTGATGTGAAAGTAATTACATTCCAATCAATATTACTTCTGCATCCTAATTATTTATACAGTTCTTTATTGTCAACCATTTTCTCTTGCATCATTTCGAACTATTGTGTTTTTTTGCTTTATCGCTTGCCTTTTGCTAATCGACTAATTTCTTTCTTGCATTCCTTCCTTTCTCATTTTATTTTTAACATTTGAACCTTTGGCATGTTGCAATGTTCGCATATTTCAAAAAAAAAATGTTCTTCATCTCCATACACTCCTAAGAAGGTTTTTATTCTATGAGTAAAACTAGCATTTTCTTCTAGTGTCTAAAAGATCACTTTTCTAGGAACATTTTTTTTCCAAATGGCTAGTCCTATAGAGTTTTATGTACAGCCAATGAAATTGATGTAGGTTTCTAGACCTGTGTTTTCCGCTGACTCTTCGTAAATATTGATCTAATCCTATTACTGTCCATAACCAATACTCCGCAGCCTCATTATGAAACTGTTCTCTTCACATAATTTTTAGAACCTTTCAAGAAGACGTCTTGCGGAGTTTCAACTTTCTTCTGTCTTTTTTCCCCCATTTTCAATTTTGCCTGTTTTTAAGATTTTCATTTTGTTAACTGTCAATGCAAGATGCTAATTTTTTTTTTTTTTTTGTGTGTGTGATTTCTTCATTATAAATATTATTTCACAGTTATAAGAGAATATATATATATATATATATATATATATATATATATATATATATATACTATATAATAATATAATATATAGTATATATATGATATATATATATATATATATATATATATCTATAGTTATAATATATATAATATTATATTATACTATATATATATATATATATATACTTATAGCTATGTATTTATATTTATTTATACAAAAATGCCTGGTAGTTCATGGTAGTAGCAACCCGCCAAACAAAGTGAGGTCCCAATTCGCAGCTGTCGGGTGGAAAATTTGAACCATTCTTTCTTGGGATAGGCTTCGCCTTGCTCGAACGTTAATTGGATTACACCCCTACCTAGATTAGGGCTCTGCCCGTGAGCAGTTGTGTATATCATGTAAAATAGTATATATATATATATATATATATATAATATATATATATATATTATATATATATATATATATATTATATACTATATTATATAATATATATATATATTATATATATATATGTATATATTATATATATTAGTTATTGTCAATATTACTTTTTAAAATTATATAAAATCTAAAATAATGGATTCTAAAAGTATTTTTTAAAGCTTTTTAAATTGCTCAAATATGTAAGTTGAGCTTGAAATCGTTAAAGAAAGTGGGAAATCAAAAATTGTCCATAACTCTTTTAGACGAAAAAATATAAACCTTATTTTATAAAAACTTAAAATGAATTTTATGAATTTATGTTAAATACGACATTTATTTGTAGTATACGATTATATATTTATTTTATTAGGATATAAGTTTTTTTTTTCATTAATAAAATTATTAGTAATATTTTACACATTTTTGGTTTATTATGTATCGTATAAATAATCTCTGATCCTTCTCTCTCTCTCTCTCTCTCTCTCTCTCTCTCTCTCTCTCTCTCTCTCTCTCTCTCTCTCTCTCTCTCTCTCTCTCTCTCTCTCTCTCAACTCAGATGTCACTTAACTCGCCCAAAGCATTTAGAAAAATTAATAAATGTTAAAAATTTATATACTTGACTTTAGGTCAGCGACTCTTTCATACATATTAAAGACGATGTTTAATAAAAATTAACCAAAAATAAGTAGCTGTTTAACTCCCCACAGTATATATATATATATATATCATATATATATATATATATATATATATATATATATATATAATATGTTACAATATATATATATATATATATATATAATATATTATATATAATATATAATATAAAAATATTTATATATATTAATACTATAATATATTTAAATATATATATATATATATATTTCAAAAATATTTTTTAATTTATAAAATTTGATGGAATTACAAAAAAAAAATATATGTAAATAAATAAATAAATCCCCCCCCCAAAAAAGTAAATTCGAATCAATCATTCGATTAATCGATTTGATTTTGAGTCAATTTTTCGATTAATCGTAAAAATCAATTGAGTGATATATCGACCAATTTTTAGCCGATAAATTTGTTGAAGAAGAAAATCGTGGAAAATAAGTTGGCGAAAATTCGTGAGACTTTTTCCTCGTTGCCTCCTTGTCACGTTTTTGTACTTTGTTAAGAGTAACCAAGAAGAATTTCTGTCCTTTTTCAAATTGGCACAGAAATTTTTAAATTTCAGGTCACGATTTTAAAACCTGACCTCATTTCTACCTCCTTCCCCCATCGACTTTATTTTCATATCTCTCTCTCTCTCTTTCTCTCTCTCTCTCTCACACACACATACACACACACACACACACACCTACACACACACAAGTATGCACTGCTTTTCTTTCTTTCTTTCCCTCTCTCTTCTTGCATCTTTCTTCTTTATTTCTTTCCTTCCATTTTCTCTCTCTCTCTCTCTCTCTCTCTCTCTCTCTCTCTCTCTCTCTCTCTCTCTCTCTCTCTCTCTCTCTCATATTTGCTCCTTTCTCTCTTATTCTCTCCATTGAAACAAAAATAAAAAAAGCAGGAGAAAAAAAATTTCTTAATCTGTTTACCATGAATAAAAACATCTTGCGTGATTAAAATTCACGTCTGGTCTTAATTCGCTTCTTCTCTTCTCTGCTTCTCTGAAATGTTGAAAAAGGTTGCAACGAAAACAATAATTAAACCAGACGAATACAGCGACAAAAACAACAACAATAATAATAACAATAATAACAACTACAAAAATAACGATGATAACAAATCAACAACAACAACAACAACAACAACTATAGCAACTAACAACAACAACAACGATAACAACAACTGCTTTAGCAAAAGCAACAACAACTTTAGCAAAAACATCTACAACTTTAACAATAACATCAACAACAACAGCAACAACAACAGCAACAACAACAACAGCAACAGCAACAGCAACAACAACAACAGCAGCAAAAACTTTAACAACAACTTTAACAGCAACAACAACAACAACAACAACTTTAACAATAACAACAACAACTTTAACAGCAACAACAAAAACAACAACTCCAATCCTTTTCGAGCAAAGATTTCACGTTAGCCCTTAATAACTTATTCTGGAAGCCTGTTAAAAGCGTTTGAAGAAACTTTTAACTCTTAAGAAACTTGTCGAAAATACTTTTAAATATATCTTTCTAACTTTTAAAGCTTTATCTCTAAAGACTCGAAACACACTCACACACTCATACACTCACAACTCTCACACACTTATATACACTCACACACTTACGCACTCACACTCACACACACACTCACACCCTCACACACTCTCACACACTTACTCACACTCACACACTTACGCACTCATACACACACACGCATTCACACACTCTCACACACTTGCACACACACACTCAGTTGCATACGAACACTACACACTAATTTATACTCTTATTTTACGAACTCGTTCGTGAATTAACGTCACACAATTGCTCACTTCACTGCGCATATATTTGGACAGTTACTTTACAAATTCGTTCATGAATTATCGCCAAACATATGTACACTACACTACTGAATCATTTCTTTACATTTTACGAACTCATTCACGAATTAACGATGTACACTTGCACATTACACTACAATACACTTTACTACCATATCTTCCACTACACTACACTATATTACACTACACTCTACTACCCTACAATGTACTACATTTATACACTACTACTTTGCAATGCACATACAATACTACACTACTATAATACGCTACACTATACACTCATTGAACACTGTACATTTATTTGTGCACTATATATACTACACTACAAAGAACCGCACTACACTACAAACATCTGTACATTTATTTAACAAATTCGTTCATTAATTAGCTCCACATATTCACACACTTACAGTACACACTCATTTGAGGATTTATGCAAAGAATTCTATCATAAAATTTTGTTCTACACCTTTCGAATCTTTGTATCGGGACCCAGAACCCAGAACCCAGGACCCCAAGACCCAGAACCCAGGACCCAGGACCCAGGACCCAGGACCCAGGACCCAGGACCTAGGACCCAAGACCCATGACGCAGGACCCAGGACCCAGGACCTAGGACCAAGGACCCAGAACCCAGGACCCAGGACCCATGACCCAGAATCCAGGATCCAGGACCCAGGACCTAGGACCCAGGATCCAGGACCCAGGACACAACCTGTCCATTGTGAACTCTTTCCTAACCTTAGATTATAGAACTGTACCTTATCACAGCAATTTCAATCTCACACTTGCACAGATTTTTCTTACGAGCCTTGATTGTGTACTTTGTCTCACTCAATTTCACACATTTTTTTGCACTCAAACATCCTGCTCTTTGAATAACTAATTTAAGCCTTAATAATACACACTTACACCATGCAACTAATATTTTATACTTTTTCTAACACAAACACATACATATACAAATCAAACATTTCCAAACATAATAAAGCGCCAATTTTTATTTTTTAGCCTTATATAGTGTATCTTACACTACACTATATTTCACTACACTCTACTACCCTACAATGCATTACATTTGTACACTACAACACACACACGTATTAAAAATTTTAACACATTGGCTGCCGTAACGTAATAAATTTTTTTACCCTCGTTGCCAACAGGTCAAATCATAACAATGAAGTCTATTGCTTGTATAATGATAGTTTACTACAATATTTGACGAAACTTTGCTACTGTTTTTATAGTTTACCCCCCTTTCCACCGGTGGACAAATGGCACGCAGGCTATCTCGTATTCTCACAGTGCCAAGTGCTACACGGGTGGTACACCCTTTTTTCTTCTTCGATTGAAATTTGAATGGTATTTTCCTAAGAGATTTATTGAAATAAAGGTTTTGCTTCAGAAAAAAAAAAATTTTGTTGCATAAACTCTGAAAATAACCTATTTATATTTATTTACTTGTGTTTGTCAATAAATCCAATAGGCCATTTTCTTATTTCTTCAAATTCAAAAAATTTCAGAAAATCCTTTTGCGTGGATGAAGAACAATCATTCCTAAGATGCCATGCCAAATATAAAAGATATTCTCTAATGTGCCGAAAAAATATCCACTTTTCAAGGTTACACCAAAAATGACCACCGGGTGTGCACCTGGCACCAGTGGCGAGACAAATGGTGTACCACCGGTGGTACACCTGACAGTCGACGTGTTAATTAAATAACGATTGATGTAATATGAGCTATTCTCTCCTTAGGCTTGGCTTCGTCCTGCTCGGACGTTATTTGAGTTCATCTCCTCCTAGATTAGGGCTCTACCCGTGAGCGGTGGTGTTTATCTGTAAAAAAGAAAAAGAAAAGAAAAAAAATTACCTTACATGTTTTTCCTAACATTCCTACAATCTCGTGCAAAAGGTCTTCAGAGTAAGAGTGAAATAAATATGGAGTCACAGATCAGTTGAAATAAATCTACTCTTAAATAAAAATACAAGTTTTAGCATATTTTTTTTCTTTTTATATTTCTTTCTGATAGGGGACCTAAACGACTTAGGCATATGAAGTTCCTCCAGACAGACAAAGTACTTCCCATCAAGATATAGTGAGGTTAGATGTACTACAACTACCCATACCAAGCGTTTACACTTTACAATGTTTCCGTAAGTTGAAGAAAATTACAAGCTGTAGCATATTTTTTTTTATTTGCTCCTGAGAGCGGACCTCAACGACTAAGACATATAAAGTTTCTCCAGGTAGACAAAGTACTTCCCATAAAGCTATAGTGAGGTTAGAAGTACTACAACTACAACTACAGCCTTTACAATATTTCCATAAGTTTTTATAGTCCCACCAGGCAGACAAAACAACTTCTTTTCATGCCATCGCAAGATCAGAGCGAATATAATTGTTCAGTCTGAAAGCTCGCGATGCTCTCGTAAGCTTTATGATGTCCCTCCAGGCAGACAAAAAATTTCTCTTCAAGTCACATCGAGATCAGAGCTAAGACAACCCCCTAGCCTGAGAGCTCTCTGTGCCTTCATAAGTTTTATTATATCCCTCCAGGATGACAAAATTCTTCCTTTCAAGCCATCACGAGATCGGAGATAGGCCAACCGCCCAGTCTGAAAGCTCACGAGATATAATTTTATTCTTATAAGTAATAGAAGTTTAATCCAAACAAAAAATTGTCACAAAAAAATTATGTCGCAAACGGAATTGCAAGAGTGATATCTCAAAACGGAATTGGAAGTAATAGGCAATTTCTGACTGTATAATCTTGTTAACGCTGTCAGAGCTTTCCCAAAGAGGGGAGGGGAGGGAGAAGCTTGTATTATAACTCCCTCAAAACAGAAATAAATACGAATAAAAATGAAAATACTAACAACGAATATAACATAAAAAGGGTGTATCATTTTTCTACAAGACCAAGATCTGTATTTATTAAGATGGAATCCATCTTTAATAATAATTTTGAGGGATTTCTCTCCTTAAATTTAATAAGGATCGAGACTAAGTAGACTTACTTCAATTGTTAGTTATTTCAAACTATTTTTTGGGGGGGGTCCTTCAAGAAGGAATTTTGAGTTAATTGAAATAAATTTCATCAATTTTGAGAAGTATTAAGGATATAACATCAGATTTTGCTGAATTATATGTTTTATGGGACTAAATTCTTCTTCTTCTTCTTCTTCTTCTTCTTCTTCTTCTTCTTCTTCTTCTTCTTCTTCTTCTTCTTCTTCTTCTTCTTCTTCTTCTTCTTCTTCTTCTTCTTATTCTTATTATTATTATTACCGCTGCATTCCGAAAAAAATTAGCCCATCGGAGATGTTGAAGGACCTTTAATTGAATACTCCACAGCTTCAACTACTTGCACTGTCAACATTTTTTTAACCCAGGAATAAAAAAAATATTAATTATATTAATTAAAATTTTTAATATTAAAAAATATATATTAAAATATTTTAATTACTTTGTGCAGAATGGGAGATACGAATCCACATATCAAAAGTACAAAAAGAAGTTTTATTATAGTCCATATGCGGTGATGATTGTTTCAGAGTTCGAGTGTGGTGTGGGTATGTACAGAAAGCAGTTTCAGAGTTCGGATGTGGTGTAGGTGGGTGCGGAAAGCAGTTTTAGAGCCCAGGTGCAGTGTGGTTAATTGAGGCAAGCAGTTTCAGAGTCCGGGTATGTCGATGGTAGATGCGGTTAACAGTTTCAGAGTTCGGGTGCGGTGTGGGTAGGTACGGAAAGCAGTTTCAGAGTTCGGATGTGGTGTAGGTGGGTGCGGAAAGCAGTTTTAGAGCCCAGGTGCAGTGTGGTTAATTGAGGCAAGCAGTTTCAGAGTCCGGGTATGTCGATGGTAGATGCAGTAAACAGTTTCAGAGTTCGGGTGTGGTATGGGTAGATGCTCCAACAGTTTCAGAGTCCAGGTGCGGTGTGGATAGGTACGGCAAGCAGTTTCAGAGTCCTGGTGTGGTGTGGGTAGGTGCGAAAAGCAGTTTTAGAGTTCGGGTACGGTATGAGTAGATGGTCCAGCAGTCTTAGAATCCGGGTGCGGTGTGGGTAGATGCCCCAAAAGTATCATAGTCCATATGCGGTGGGGATTGTTTCAGAGTTCGAGTGTGGTGTGGGTATGTACAGAAAGCAGTTTCAGAGTTCGGATGTGGTGTAGGTGGGTGCGGAAAGCAGTTTTAGAGCCCAGGTGCAGTGTGGTTAATTGAGGCAAGCAGTTTCAGAGTCCGGGTATGTCGATGGTAGATGCGGTAAACAGTTTCAGAGTTGGGGTGTGGTATGGGTAGATGCTCCAACAGTTGCAGAGTCCAGTTGCGGTGTGGATATGTGCGGCAAGCAGTTTCAGAGTCCGGGTGTGGTGTGGGTAGGTGCGGCAAACAGTTTCAGAGTCCCGGTGCTGTGTGGATAAATGTGGGAAACAGCTTCAAAGTCCGGGTGCGAAGCGATTATAAAAATAAAAAGGTGCGGAGTTGTGTAGTGTGGTGTGGCGTGAAAAACTGACTGGCTGTAAGTGCAGTGATGTGCGGAGCGAAAAACTTCCCTGCCATTCGGTGCGGTGCCGTGCGAAAAATGCCCAATTATGGAATGCGGTACGGAATGCGGAATGCCTAGCTGTATTGTGCTATGCTGTTTGGTACGTGTTCTGCGAAAATCTGCCTGGCTGTGGGGTGCTGTGAGGCACTCAAGATTTACAGTTTGAACTATTAGCAAGACGTTACTTCATCTGCGTAAAGCGCAACTCATGAACTCGATATGGTACGGCCACAATTATATTTTTCCGTTTCCCTGAATTTTGTGTTCGATTTTGCTATTCCCGTTCCATAGATCTTCTTCTTCCTCTTTCAGACTCCTCTTCACGTTCATTTCATTATTTTCCGTCTCTTATTCCAATAAAAAAAAAATTAACAAATTTCTGTTTCTCCACTTCGAGCTTCGTTGCTCTGTCGGATTTATCAATTCCGTAATCAATTTTCCTCAGTGTGTATACCACTTCTTCTTTTCTCTTTTTCTGTTTCATTCGCTCTTCTTCTTCTTACTTCTCTCTTCTTCATTCCTCTTTTTCTTCTTCTTCTCTTCTCTTCTTCTTCTTCTTCTTCTTCTTCTTCTTCTTCTTCTTCTTCTTCTTCTTCTTCTTCTTTTCTTCTTTTTCTTTTTCTTTTTCTTTTTCTTTTTCTTTTTCTTTTTCTTTTTCTTTTTCTTTTTTTTCTTTTTCTTCTTTTTCTTTTTCTTTTCTTCTTCTATTTGTCTTCTTAACAGTCTGTATACCCCGAGCAAAAAGCATCTCTTCTTTTTGTTCTTCTTTCTTCTTCTTTCTTCTTTTTTTTCGTCTTCTTTCTTTTTCTTCTTCTCATCTTTTTTCATTTTTCTTTTTTTTCTTCTCTTTTCTTTTTCTTTTGCTTTTGCTTTTTCTTTTTCTTTTTCTTTTTTTTTCACCACAATAGTGTGCTTTTTCTTTGTTTGATTGTCACTTTGACTGAAATAATAATCTCATTATAATTCAATAATAATATAATAATAATAAATAATTAATAATGTTTAATAATAATAATAATAACAATATTCTTTAATCAATAAGATAATCATAATAATAAATTAATATAATATTATATAATTAATATAATAAATAATAATAATAATAAAATAATAATAATCAATATAATCAACATAATATAATAATAATAAATCCAATCAGATGGATGTTGTGGAGGTAAAAAATTAATTGATAAATAAAAGATTTAACGAAATGACACGACCGAAACTTATCAACCCACACCCAAACTCATATATACATTACATATATTATTTCAAATCTAGGGCATTAAAATTCAATAAACATTTGCTTTTACGATTAAGAATTTTAAACTTTTGAAATTTATTGCGCAATAAATATGCCAAAACAAATTTTAAACTTAAAAATTTCCAATTTTAACAAACTATAAAAAGATCAATTTTCAAACAACAATTAAAAATTTTAAAACGAAAATGCAAAGAATTTTCCAAAATAGCAAATATAAAAAATATTTCCAAAATTGTAAATAAATATCTGAAGCAGTTTCCTAAATTACAAAAAATGTAAAGACAATTTCCAAAATATAAAAATAGTATATTCTCGTCGTTATATTTTAAAGACGATCGCACATATCCTTATGCTTAGTTTGTCTAGTTAGGATTTTGAACTGCGTTAAATTTGAATGTGATATATTTTATGCAAATTTAGACAAAATGAAGAACGCACCCTTTCAAATTTAAAAAACAAAAAAAAAATAACTTATTTTATATTAAATGATCAAATGACAAAAGACTGTAAGCTATCCACTTTGTTGGAAATTGTTTCTCTTCCACAGCTAGCAAGAATTGAAGTTTTTCCACTAGTTATTAATTATATAGTGCATATTATTCACTTACGTAAGACTTGATTTGAAATTTGATACAAAAGATTCAAAATTAACACAGTTTAAGTAACAATTTGAATTAAACATTTATCACTTCAAA
>JABUQX010083312.1:15000-40403 GCA_015478945.1 Trachelipus rathkii | reverse complement strand
ATCTCAACGTACTTTCATTTATTCTCTCATTTACACCTTCATACCACATGGGTCTCTCAAATACGTTCATTGCTCATTGTATCAATTCTTTTCACACCTAATGCCCCTAAGATTGTCCATCTGAACACATTGAACTTTAGATCTATACCTTTATTCCAGACCATAGTCTCACTACTATACATTAACACAGGTAACAACATACCCTCATGTAAGACAATAGCGCACTCAAGACTTAGTTCCTTTACATCCATCAACGATTTAATTGCACCAGCCTTCCTGCCATTCACAACTTTCCTACTACATTGCACCATTCGTTCCCTTTTCATCCAACATATATCCTAAATATTTAAACTCAGACACATGTTCCAGCTACTCACTATCTAACATAACTTCACATCGAGGACTGTCTTCACTCTCAACCATGACCTTACTCTTATCTACGTTTACTTTCAAACCCCTCCTTTTACACACCCTTCCAAATCTCTCTACCAATCCTCTCAAACTCTTTCAGATTCACCACACAAAACCAAATCTTCCGCATATAATAGGTAGGGCACCCTCCACTCACCTCCATTCTCCATCATTCTAACACCATTTCCTGCCACCCCCATCTTTAATTCTTTCATAACCCCATCCATATACAAATTGAATAACCAAGGAGACATAACACATCCTTGCCTCACTCCGCTATTAATATTAAATCAATCACTTTTGACACCATTTATTCTTACACACACTTCGGCGCTTCGCTATCGTCATACATACGTACTTTTGATTCCATTCAGAAGCCTACCACCAACACCATATATCACTAACATATGCCATAGACATAGAGCTTCCCTATTAATTCTATCATACGCCTGTGGCAAATCTATAAAACGTAAATACAATTTGTTCTTCTTCTCCCTCATTTTCTTAGTCATTTGTTTCAATGTAAAGATTTGATCCACACATCCTCTACCACTTCTAAACGCACCTTATTCTTCAACAATCAGTCCTTCAGTCACTCGACGCACTCTTTCGACTAAAATACCAACATATATCTTCCCTGCAACACTCAATAAACTAATACCCCTATAATTCCTACAGTTCCCCTTATCTCCCTTACCCTTTACAGGTGGCTCATTACTGCTCTCCTCCAACCCTCGGGAACTATCCCTTCATAAACGCTTTATTACACAACTTCCAAATCCAATCAATCACCATCTCGCCTCCGTTCTTGATCATTTCACCAAGTAATTTCATCTATACCTGCAGATTTACCATTCTTCAACTTCTCACTCAACCTATTACCTCCTCCTTGCTAATGAACTCACCCCCAAAATACCTATTCCTTCTTGCACCATCAAACCCACACACATTCACTATCACCTCTTCATTACTGTTAATATTATACAGATTCTCTAAAGTGTTCTTTCCACACTCCCCTCACATCCATTTCATCAGTTATAAAAGCACCATCCCTATTCATTATTCTAAGCAGATTCCCTTATTCTCATTCCTTTCGCACTTCCTTCCAGAAGAGCTCCATTCTTGTAAGTCCCCATTCATCTTCCTTCCAAACTGTTCATTTACCTCCTTTTTTCTCCCTCGTATGCACCTTTTAGTATTTCTTTTCTCCCCTTAAATAATTCCAAACATCTTTCTTTTTGAAACTTCATCATTGGCTTTTAGTACATTCAACCACGCTTCTTTTTTACTTTTAACCGCTTGCATCACCTCTTCATTCCATCACTCACTGTTAACATTCTTACTTCCTACTTTAGCACATCCACATACTTCCTTTGCACTACTAACATATATATATATATATATATATATATATATATATATATATATATATATATATATATATATATATATATATATATATTATATATATATATATATATATATATATATATATATATATATATATATATATATATATATATATTATATATATATTTATATATATATATATATATATATATATATATATATATATATATATATATATATATATATATATATATATATATATATATATATATATATATATATATATATATATGAGTAAGGTTTTTTGGTTGTGAGTGAGGACAGTCCTCGTTGTGAAGTTATGTTAGATGGTGAGCAGCTGGAACAAGTGTCTGAGTTTAAATATTTAGGATATATGTTGGATGAAAAGGGAACGGATGATGCAGAGTGTAGTAGGAAAGTTGTGAATGGCAGGAAGGTGGCTGGTGCAATTAAATCGTTAGTGGATGTAAAGGGACTAAGTCTTGAGTGCGCTAGGGTCTTACATGAGGGTATGTTGTTACCTGTGTTAATGTATAGTAGTGAGACTATGGTCTGGAATAAAAGGTATAGATCTAAAGTTCAGTGTGTTCAGATGGACAATCTTAGGGGGCGTGTTAGGTGTGAAAAGAATTGATAAAATGAGAAATGAACGTATTAGAGAGTTATGTGGTGTGAAGAAAGGGGTAAATGAGAGAATAAATGAAAGTACGTTGAGATAGTTTGGTCATGTGGAAAGGATGAATGACAGTCGGTTGGTTAAGCGGATGTATAATGGTGAGTGTGTTGGGAATCGACTGGCTGGGAGACCGAAGAAAAGTGGATTGAGTCAGTAAACGAATGTCTGAATGAGATAAATGTGAGTTTGGCAGAGGCGAGAATAAAGGTGCATAATAGGAGTGAATGGCGTGGTTTTGTGAGGGGGTATGGTTGCTAGGGGGTGAACCCTACACTTGACGATATGCCAAAGTGATGGTCCGTCGCGGTCCCGTGAAGCTCTAGGGTGGATTTTCTGACTGCGCCGAGTTCTCACTAATAGGTACTGGGCTTTCTTTTCGACTTGTGTCATGTTCTTCTTCTAATTCTCTTTCCCGATGCATATCACGAACCTTACCCCCAGTCTTGGGAAAAACAAGATATACTGTATATAAGAAGATAAATATATAGTTATGTTGTTAATTTGCACTATATATATATATATATATATATATATAAAAAAAATATATATATATATATATATATATATATATATATATATATATATATATATATATATATATATATATATATATATATATATATATATATAGTTTTACACTGTTTTTTAGAATGATACAAGTTTGCCACGCTTCTAAGTTCTAACTTTTAAGGGTAAAAAAATGCTTTGTTCCTGTTCGTAGGCGCGGCTATAGGCGCAGAGAATTGGCTTGTCTGCGCCTTTGCAGCCTGACAAATTGATATATATATATATATATAGAGTTATGTTATATATATATATTGATATATATATATATATATATATAAAATATATATATATATATATATATATATATATATATATATATATATATATATATATATATATATATATATATATATATATATAATATATATATATATATATATATATATATATATATATATATATATATATATAACATATATATATATATATATATATATATATATATATATATATATATATATAATGTCCCAAAAGTAAGTGTACTGATGTCGTATTTAATTATGTATTAGACTTACCTGAAATTACAAGTTATCTCCTTCGAAGTATGACCCTTGGGAGGTTACACAGCGGTTCCAACGTTTCTTCCACTGTTCATAGCAGTACCGGAAGTCATTTTCCTGAAGTGTGTTTAGTTCACGTGTTACAGTATTTTTTATGTTTTCCATCGTCCCAAAATGATGATCCTTCAACTTCATTTTCAACTTAGGGAAGAGGTAGAAATCGCACAGAGCTAGATCTGGGCTGTATGGAGGATGTGGAAGTACTTAAATGTTTTTCTTCGCCAGAAATTCTATAATTGAGAGCGCAGTGTGAGATGGCGCGTTATCGTGGTGCAGCACCCAATCGTCTGCAATGTCTGTTCTGATTCGCTGAACTCGTTTTCGAAGTCATTCCAAGACATCTTTGTAAAAGACGTGATTAACTGTTTGTCCTGAAGGTACAAATTTCTTGTGCACAATACCACGGCTGTCGAAAAAACAATAATCAGTGTTTTCACCTTGGACTTGCTCATATGTGCTTTCTTCGGACGAGGAGAATTTTTTTGTGTGTCATTCCGCACTTTGCCGTTTGGTTTCAGGATCGTACTCAAAAACCAATGATTCATCGCCTGTTATAACTTTATCCCAAAAATTGTGCTCCATTGAGTCTTTCAAGTAAATCTTGACAAATTTTGACCCTGTTCGCTTTCTGCTCCACAGACAAGTCTTTCGGCACTAGTTTTGCACAAATTTTTCGCATGTGCAAATGGTTCGTTAAAATTCTATGAACTGCATTTTTATTCAAACCAGTTTCTTCTGCAATCACTCTGACACTGAACCGGCGGTCTCCATCACAGCTCTAATAACTTCCACATTTTCATCGTTTGTTGACGAGATTGGTTTTCCACAACGAGGGTCGTCTTCAACATTTTCTCGGTCCTCTTTGAAAGCTTTGTGCCACTTAAAAACCATAGTCCTCGATAGAGTGGCATTCCCATAAGCTTCGTTTAAAGAAGCAAATGTCTCAGTGGCAGACTTGTTACTTTTCACACAGATTTTGATAGCGTACCGCTGTTCAATATTTACCTGCATTGCAAAAACGTAACGAGGATAGAAAACACGTCATACACAAAAAGATGTAGTGCAAAAACGTAACGAGGTTAGAACACACGCCCATACATAAACAGATGTAGTGTAAGACTGACTTTATAAATCTGGTTAAAACTGGTATGGATATGTAGCCTAGGTAACTAGCTACCCACTCGTATACGTCACGGAGAAGCTACATTACTCAGTCGTTCATGGGATATTCAGTAAACTTATTTTGGGGACAAAGGAGTATATATCCCTATGTGTGGGGGAGAAAGAATTGCCCACATAGTATGTCCTGCGTGTCGTAGAAGGCGACTAAAGGGACAGTGGTAGTTAGGTTGGCTGCCCACTACCACTTATCTTTTGCCAGGAATGCTAATGCATGCCTCGGAGAAGGTCGTGATCGCCGTAAACGGCCTTCTATCTTTCGGCGAAAATGTATGAATCGTAGGGTACATGGAATGTCAGAGGAATAAATGTTGAGGAGAGAGGTGATGGATGCATTTAGAAAGGGCAAATTTGATTTGCTCGCTGTGACAAACAAAGATGAAAGGAAACGGTGAAAATGAGTGGTGTGGTGTGAAATGTGTGTGTGCTGGTGTGGAAAGGAATGAGAGGGGAGAGAAGGAGTTGCAATTTTGATGAGTGACTTGTGGTACAGAGCTATGGTAGACTTTGTGTGTGTGAGTACTAGAATTCTAATGGTTAAATTTAAGTTTGAAAAGGTCAGGGTATGTGTGGTTGTGGCATATGGTCCATCTGAGAGTAATGTTGAAGAAAGTGCGATTTAATAATACCATAAATGAGAATCTAGACATTATTTGGATGGGGTGAGTAGGAGCTTCAGATTGATTGTGTAGGGTGGGAAGATAAGAGGGAAAAGGATAAAGTAGTTGATAATAGGTCTGCAGATGAATGGAGAGTTGTAGAAAATAGAAATAATAAGATTAGGATCTCGAAAGTCAGTCAGCCTGTGACCTGCAGTAACAGGTTCGACTGTCTTCCAGATGGGGAAGGATCAGAGAGGGCCAATGGTAATGTTGAGTTTTCTAAAGGGAAGACTGATGCATTGCTAATTGGAGACTCTATGATACGATACCTAGATAGGACTTTTCAAAATAAGAATAAAAAGAAACGATTGAGAGTATGTTATCCAGGTGCCAGAGTGAGTGATATCGTGGATAGGATAGATAGAGAGATTGATTCTACAAATGTTGATTCAAATGTGATTGTGCATGTGGGTACAAATGATATAGGACATAGAAGGTCAGAAGAATTAATAGCAGATTATAGGAGGTTGATTCAGAAGATGAAAGCTAGTGGAAGAAGGTGCATGATTTCTGGGATTTTACCTAGGTTAGGTGCAGGTCAGGAATGGGGGAGTAGGGCTTTAGGTGTAAATGAAAGGGTTAGAAAATTATGTTTTTCAGAAAATATTAGGTTTTTGGATTTGTGGAGAGAATTTCTGGATAAAGATCTTTTTGCAGCAGATGGAGTTCACTTGAGTCGTAAAGGTGTTGAGCTTTTCAGTACCAGTTTGGAGACTTGTTTATCAAAAAACTAGGTAAAGTTGGGGGTGATGGGCTAAATCTGGATACGAATAATAGCAATGGTAACTGTAATAGTGGTGAGATAAATAAAACTAGTGTTGTTACAGGCTCAAATAATGATGATAGCAATAAAAATAACAGCATTTCGAATATCAAATGTTTTTACACAAATGCTCATAGCCTTAGAAATAAAAAAGATGAGCTGATTAGTTATACCATAAATGAGAATCTAGACATTATTTGCATAACTGAAGCATGGGTTAATGAAGAATTATATGGAGACTCCTTTCAGGAATATGAAATAGACGGATATTCACTTTATTTATACCAGCGTAGAGGAAAGCAGGGTGGTGTTTTCCAACTGGATCCAGCTGGACCAGTGCAATGCTTTCCAGTGGGAACCAGTTCAATTTCGCACTGGACCTTGTTGTGTTTTAAGATCAGATTTTTTCAAATCCAGTCGTAATTTTCCAACTGGGTCGTACTGGGATTATCCAGCAGAACCAGTACGAACCCGCATTATTTCCAGCTGGATCCAGTCGAATTTCTTACCTTTTCCTACACTATTACCAGTCGTAATTTTCCAGCTGGGTCATCCTGGAATTATCTAGCAGAACCAGTACGAACCCGCATTATTTCCAGCTGGATCCAGTCGAATTTTTACCTTTTTCCTGCACTGTTACCAGTCGTAATTTTCCAGCTGGGTCATCCTGGAATTATCTAGCAGAACCAGTACGGACCCGCATTATTTCCAGCTGGATCCAGTCGAATTTCTTACCTTATCCAGCACTGTCACCAGTTGGGTCATACTGGAATTATCCAGCATAACCAGTATGAAATTGCTTTATTTCCAGGGTATCCAGTTGTACTTTTGAACCATTTCTTATATACGAAATCCAGTCGTAATTTTCAATTAAGAGTCGATGAACTTAATTAATTAAAACTAACTATAATCACAACAAACACGCAATATTTTCATATACAAAATCTCGCCGATATATATATATATATATATATATATATATATATATATATATATAGTATATATATATATATATATATATATATATATATATATATATATATATTGTTATATATATATATATAAATATATATATATATATATATATATATATAGATAGCATATATATATATATATATATATATATATATATATATATATATATATATATATATATATATATATATATATATATATATATATATATATATATATATATATATATATTTTAGCGGGATGCTGGTTGTTTGTTAGTGGGCAAAACCAAAAGGATTTAGACAAACACTTGGATGTAAACATATTTGCACTGTCATCTTACTCACCATGGCAAAAAGATAAATATCATATGCTTTAATAAGCTTTAAGCCTTCATAAAAGAGTAAAAATTCATAATTCTTCTAAGTAATTAGAAAGCGTCGTTGTCGTGCGAAAATGGCGCTTGAATGAGATGAGGACGCTCTTTAAGAATATCGCCAGATTTGCCATAGTGAGAAAAAGAGTTCGTTCAAAAAACTACGCTTTTGCATTGGCACGCTATGTTGGTAAAATTGACCTGACCTCATTACCACAGATACTCCCCTGCAGTGCTGAAGGCACGAAACTATTCCAAATAGCGCGCCGGCCATCGAATGTGCCTACCCCTGCTCGATATTCTAGTAAGCGGTTGGGATGGAGTCTGGACAGGATTCCCAGATTGTGAGCGGGTGATCGGGCGAGTCGGAACATCTGCATGTGTCGTAAGAGTAGCCCGAGGTGGAGCTGGAGTTGAAGAATCCTGAGCCGGAGTGGAGGGAGGCAAGGATGACGATGACCGTGCGGGTGGAGTCTGAGCCGGTCGTATTGGTGCTGTTGGCTGAGGAGAAGGAGGAGGAGGAGGAGGATGAGGAAAAGGAAGTGGAGGAGGAGGAGGAGGAAGAGATGCAGGAGGAGAAATAGGAACGTTAAAAGAACGAGTTGAAGGGGGAGAAATTGAAACAAAAGGTAAAGCGTCAGGGTCGAGAACAGGAAGAGGATTCGCCTCGAAGAAAGCAGGCTTAAGGCGGTCGATCGAAACGACTTCTGTGCGTGTGGGACGCTGTATCGTGAAGAATTTCTCCTTCCTAAGTATCACTGGAAAAGGTCCGTCGTACTTAGGTTGGAGAGCGGTGCGGTGGGAGTCATGTCGAACAAAGACATGAGTGCAGGAGGAAAGGTCCTTAGGGATATAGGAATGCACCTTGTGTGGACGAGAAGGAGTTGGTCTCCACGACGAAGCACAGCGCCTCAAGCGGGTAAGATAAGCAAGCGGGTCGGCTGTAGAAGGAGGAGAAGACTGTGAAAAGAAGTCACCGGGAAGACGAAGAGGAGAACCATACACTAAATCAGCAGCCGAACAGTGCAGATCCTCTTTAACAGCCGAACGAATGCCAAGCATTACGAAAGGGAGAGCGTCAGTCCAATTTTCCGGATTGGGCTGAGCTAGAAGAGAAGCCTTTAGCTGACGGTGGAAACGTTCAACAATGCCGTTCGCTTTTGGATTAAAAGAAGTCGTGTGAATCTTCTCTGAACCAAGAAGATTCATCAAATCTCTCCATAAGAAGGATTCAAAAGGTCTACCTTGGTCCGTTGTGACAGAAAGCGGCACGCCAAAGCGCGAAATCCAATGAGCCAAGAAAGCTTTAGCTATGGATTCCGCGTTGGCGACAGAGAGAGGGATAGCCTCGGTCCATCGTGTGAACCGATCTATACACGTAAGAATGTATTTCTTACCGCGGGAGGGAGGCAGAGGTCCAACAATGTCGATGTGGACACGTTCAAAGCGAGCACCAGGGGGTAAGAAAGTGCCTAGCGGGGATTTGGTGTGACGGTGGACCTTAGAACGCTGGCAGGGAAGACAAGTGCGACACCAAGTTGCTACGTCGGCATTCAGATCAGGCCACACAAATCGGGCAGCAACCAGTTTGCGTGAAGCCTCAATGCCAGGGTGGGAAAGCGAGTGAAGATTGAGGAAGACAGCCTTACGGAACGATGCAGGTACGAAAGGACGAGGAGATCCTTGAGAGACATCGCACAGAAGTTTCTTCTCTATCCCAGGGAGTTGGAGCCACTCCAGCTTGAGAGAAGAATCTTGTGGAAGTGCAGGATCTTCGGTAGTCTGGCACGTTGCCATAGCGTTGTAGTCGATGTTGGGTAAGGCTGAAATCGCGTCGATTTCAATGCGGGAGAGAGCGTCAGCAGTGAAGTTGTCGACACCTGAAATATGTCTGACATCAGTGGTGAACTGTGAGACATACTCAAGGTGACGAGCTTCTCGAGGAGAGTGCCGTTCGTTTCTGGAGACCATAGCGAAGGTAAGTGGTTTGTGATCAGTGAGTATGTGGAACTCACGACCCTCCAGAAAGTAGCGGAAATGACGAACGGCGAGATACATCGCAAGTAACTCCCTCCCGAAAGCACTGTAGCGAGTCTCAGGAGGTTGCAACTTGCGAGAGAAAAAGGCGAGAGGAGACCACACTCCGTTCAGGTGCTGCTGGAGAACACCTCCGACAGCAAAATCGGAGGCATCTACCTGAACTCTGGTCGGAGCTGAGTCCTGAGGGTGGACTAAGAGTGTGGCTGAAGCGAGTGCTTCTTTGGAAGCTTCAAAAGCAGCAGTAGCTTCGTCAGACCAGTCCACTTTTGTAGAACTGCCTCGGTGCTTGGGGCGGATGAGAGCGGTGAGGGGTCGAAGAATATCAGCGCCCGATTTGAGAAAACGATGATAGAAGTTAAGCATGCCGAGGTACTGACGAAGCTGCTTCTGAGAGACAGGCCTAGGGAAGGTGCGAATGGCCTCCACGCGCTCTGCAAGAGGACAAATGCCATCCGCTGAAACAGTGTGTCCTAGAAAGGTAAGTGAAGAGACACCAAATATGAAGGGGGTAAGTGAGTTGACTTGAGAACCACCTTCATTAGCTGAAGACTAGATGATGTTGAAGAGAGTGAGCATTGTCGCGATGAATTGGCGTTTCGTCCCGGGGGGCTGCTTTGGACTCGTCAGTGGTGGTCGCAGCCCCCTTCCACCAGACGCCACAGAACTCCCCCCAGTGACAATGCCGCGAGCACACCCCGCTCTGCGCACCTGGAAGGACGTTGGTCAGCTGTCAGATGAGAGCCAGTTGTGCACACATTAAAGCCACTGAGAAGGCTTCGACCACTCTGTACTCTTACGTGCAGTTGGTCTGCACCTGCAGTGAGAAGCACAGTACAGGCGTTACAGGATGACCGAACAGAGCAGCGCCCAGCAGAAGAAACTTGAATTGATGTAATGCCGCGTTGAACAATTGTGGTAAAACAAACTCTACAACGAAATGTCTTACCACGGCGAACAACTTTGAGAGAAGATGGGATGCTGGCTGGTGTTCGTTGTGCCACTCCAGTGGCACTAGTCACTCCGGTGGTCACCAATATGAAGGGGTTATGGTCGCTGTTGAAGAACCACCTTCATTAGTTAAAGACTTAATAAACATATTTGCACTGTCATCTTACTCACCATGGCAAAAAGATAAATATCATATGCTTTAATAAGCTTTAAGCCTTCATAAAAGAGTAAAAATTCATAATTCTTCTAAGTAATTAGAAAGCGTCGTTGTCGTGCGAAAATGGCGCTTGAATGAGATGAGGACGCTCTTTAAGAATATCGCCAGATTTGCCATAGTGAGAAAAAGAGTTCGTTTAAAAAACTACGCTTTTGCATTGGCACGCTATGTTGGTAAAGTTGACCTGACCTCAACAACACAATATATATATATATATATATATATATATATATATATATATATATATATATATATATATATATATATATATATTATATATATATATATATATATATATATATATATATATATATATATATATATATATATATATATATATATATATATATATATATATATATATATATATATATATATATGAGGGATTTCGTACTGGAAATATTGCTGGTTCGCACTGATTATGGTGAGCTAGTAGTTTCAAGTTCGTCGACCCTTTTGAAAATTACGAATGGATTTCGTATAGGAAATGGTTCAAAGTGCAACTGGATACCCTAGAAATAAACCAATATCATACTGGTTATGAAGGATAAATCCTAGTTCGCACCACTGAAAATTACGATTGTGAGAGTGTGGTAGAGAAAGCGAGTCGAGGATACCTTGTCTACTGTAAGAATGCTGATGATTTGGTTTTGTGCAGCGAATCAGAAGAAAGCTTGAGAAGATTGTTTAAGGGATTTGGCAGGGTGTGTAAACAGAGAGGTATATGAAAGTAAATGTGGAGAAGAGTAAGGTGATGGAGGTGAGTGAAGGGAACACTTCGTATCATATTATGTTGGATGGTGAACAATTGGAACAAGGATGTGAATTAAATATTTGGGATAAATGTTGGATGATAAGGGCACGGATGATGCAGAATGTGATATAGGAAAGTGGCAGGATGGTGGGTGATGCAATTAGATTCTTGGTAAATGCAAAAGGAGTGTCTTGAATGCAATAGAGTTCTGCATGAAGGTATGTTGGTGCGGCTGTTATTGTACGGTAGTGTAACTTTGGTGTCGAATCCGAAGTATAGATCTAGGGTGCTAGCAGTGCAAATGGTTAACCTCATGGGCGTGTTATATAGGTGCAAAAAGAACTGATAAAAAAAAGAAAAGTTATAAGGAAGTTGTGTGATGTGAAGGAGGAGGAAAATGAGAGAATAAATAGAAGTTTATTAACATGGTTTGATCATGTGGAAAGAGTGAATGGAGGTTGGCTGGCTGGCTAAGCCAATGCATAGTGTTGAATGAATAAGAAATCGACTGGTTGGAAGACTGAAGAAAAGGTTGATTGATTTAGTAAAATATTGTCAGAAAGAATGGAATGTGAATGTGGTTGAAACAAGAGAATTGTTACTTTTGTGAAGGTGTATGGTTGCGGCCATCGCCTAGTGGATGAACCACAGTGAATGCCTGTTGCGTTGTTATGAAACCCTACGGTGGATTTTTTTATGAATGCAAAGCATTCTCACCAATAAAAGTTTATTGAGGGGATGGTGATGGAATGAATGTCTAATGAAGAGGAATGCGAGTTTGGCAGAGGCGAGAAGAATGGTGCATAACAAGAGTAAATGGCGGGGTTTTGTAAGGGAGCATGGCTGGGACCAACTCGGTCCAAGGAATGAACCTTACATTGACGAGATACCACAGTGAAGGTCCGTCGCGGCCCCATGAAGCCTCACAGTGGATTTTCTGACGGCGACGAGTTCTTGCTGGGGGTATAAGTGGAACGAGAAGATGGGGTGTTTTTTTAGACTTACGCCATGTTCTTCTACTACTTTTGTGTTGCGGTGTTTGTTAGGCACCTTACCCCAATATTGGGGAGAGGAGGAAGATAATAATAATAATAATAATAATAATAATAATAATAATAATAATAATAATAATAATAATAATAATAATAATAATAATAATAATAATAATAATAATAATAATAATAATAATAATAATAATAATAATAATAATAATAATAATAATATTTATATAGGAAATTATGGAGTCAGTCTTTCTAGAAGAGTTACAACCATAGTCTCAAAATTACAACAGTTGCCAGAAAGGAATACATTGCTGGAATGCTGGTCCAATTTTAGTGCGGAAAAAAAAAAAAAAATTATATCTCAAAAACTACAATAGCTACAGCGAAAAGGAATACATTTTTGGAATCCTCGTAAAATTTTGGATAGGAAAATGTAAAAAAAAAAAAAAAAAATTATTGTTAATAATTATAGTAATATGATTAGAGGGCCTATTTAGAGACCTTTTATTGGTTACTCGTTAAAATAAATAGACTTTCTATTAAATTTTGTTTTTTTTTAACTAAAGAATACCCCAAGGGTATACCGCACCGATGGCAGGAGTCGGGGTCTCGGCCTTCCGGGGAAACTACGGGTAGGACTAATTCCCCCTCTTTGGTATTTGGGTGTCGCGGGGGTTCCTCCGCCCCTCCTACGGGGTATGGAAAACGTCCCCACCTGTGTTCCCCGTCGGCTCGAGCCCCTAAATTGCCTTGTAATACCTTTACAAATAATATATATATATACTATTGTCCCAGCACCCCCCCAAAAAAAAAAAAATAGCCAATTTTTATGTTTAATTTTTTTATTTTTTTTTTTTTTTACATTTTCCGAACCAAAATTTTACAAGGATTCCAAAAATGTATTTCATTTCCCTGTAGCTTTTGTAGTTTTCGAGATTTTTTTTTTTTTTTTTTTTTTTTTTTTTTTTTTTTTTTTTACAGTTTCCTCGGTAAAATTTTGCCAGGATTCCAGCAATGTATTCCTTTTTCCGGTAGCTGTAGTAGTTTTTGAGATATGGATTGTGGCTCTTCTAGAGGCTGGCCATATATATATATATATATATATATTATAAACATATATATATATTTATACATTTATATTTTTTTATTTATATAGACTTTTATATATATATATATATATATATATATATATATATATATATATATATATATATATATATATATATATATATATATATATATATATATATATATATATATATATATATATATATATATATATATATATATATATATATATATATATATATATATATATATATATATGTATATATATGTCTGATAAGAAGAAATTATTATTAATAGGCAGAAAAATTTGAAACATTTATATAATTAATATACAAGTAAACATATATATATATATATATATAGATATATATATTATTATTATTATTATTATTTTATAGATTTGCATCCAAATGTAGGTCTTAGCCATATATATATATATATATATATATATATATATATAGAAGTATATATATATATATATATATATATATATATATATATATATATAAATATATATATATATATATATATATATATATATATATATATATATATATATATATATATATATATATATATATATATATATATATATATATATATATATATATATATATATATATATATATATATATATATATATATATATATATATATAAATTTCAATATAACTGATTAATTTTTAAATTTAAAATGTACTTATGCTTAAATGTATGCCCCACACTAGTTCTCCAAAATACGGGCCCGGGGTCAAACCCGACCCGCATTAGAATGCATCTTTACATTAACTCTTTTAATTAAATTAAACACTCACAATTAAACACACTGTATTTTCACTAAGAAACTATAGTTACAAAACACAATAGTCGCACTATATTTCAATAATATCAGATCTCACTTGTTGCTTCGAATTCAAAACCTTTGGTACGCTGAGCAAGCTAGGTCTTGGCCCTTGGGACATAGTGGAGGAGTCATTGAGGCCCTTAGGCTAAAATTTTCGCCAGAAAATATGCTCAATCTTGTGTCTTCATTCTGAATTTTCCTTTACTGGACCATTATCAATGACCTGCACCGGAACATATATATATATATATATATATATATATATATATATATATATATATATATATATATATATATATAGTATATATATATATATATATATATATATATATATATATATATATATATATATATATATATATATATATATATATAGAGAGAGAGAGAGAGAGAGAGAGAGAGAGAGAGAGAGAGAGAGAGAGAGAGAGAGAGAGAGAGAGAGAGAGAGAGAGAGAGAGAGAGAATGGGGGTGGCAGGAAATGGTGTCAGAATGATGGAGAATGGAGGGTGCCCTACCTATTATATGCGGATGATTTGGTTTTGTGTGGTGAATCTGAAGAGAGTTTGAGAGGATTGGTAGAGAGATTTGGCAGGGTGTGTAAAAG
This sequence comes from Trachelipus rathkii, assembly GCA_015478945.1. Classification (NCBI taxonomy): domain Eukaryota; kingdom Metazoa; phylum Arthropoda; class Malacostraca; order Isopoda; family Trachelipodidae; genus Trachelipus; species Trachelipus rathkii. The sequence continues at coordinate 25,408 of JABUQX010083312.1, read as the reverse complement.
GAGGGTTTGAAAGTAAACGTAGATAAGAGTAAGGTTATGGTTGTGAGTGAGGACAGTCCTCGGTGTGAAGTTATGTTAGATGGTGAGCAGCTGTAACAAGTGTCTGAGTTTAAATATTTAGGGTATATGTTGGATGAGAAGGGAACGGACGATGCAGAGTGTAGTAGGAAAGTTGTGAATGGCAGGAAGGTGGCTGGTGCAATTAAATCGTTGGTGAATGTAAAGGGACTAAGTCTTGAGTGTGCTAGGGTCTTACATGAGGGTATGTTGTTACCTGTGTTATTGTATAGTAGTGAGACTATGGTCTGGAATAAGAAGTATAGATCTAAAGTTCAATGTGTTCAGATGGACAATCTTAGGGGTGTGCTAGGTGTGAGAATAATTGATAAAATGAGGAATGAACGTATTAGAGAGTGGTGTGGTGTGAAGAAAGGGGTAAATGAGAGAATAAATGAAAGTATGTTGAGATGGTTTGGTCATATGGAAAGGATGAATGATAGTCGGTTGGTTAAGCGGATGTATAGTGGCGAGTGTGTTGGGAACCGACCGGCTGGGAGACCGAAGGAAAAGTGGATTAAGTCAGTAAACGAATGTTTGAAGGAGAGAAATCTGAGTTTGGTAGAGGCGAGAAGAAATGTATAAGAGGAGTGAATGGCGGGGGATTGTGAGGGTATGGTTGTGGGCCCACCTGGGCCAGCGGGATGAACCCTTACCTTGGACGATCACCATAGTGAGGTCCATCGCTGTCCAATGAAGCTTTAGGGTGGATTTTCTGACTGCGATGAGTTCTCTAATTAATGGTACTAAGGGGGGCGGTAAGGCTGGGCTTTCTTTTCGACTTATGTCATGTTCTCCTACTGCTTTTCTTTTCCGATGCTCGTTACGCACCTTACTCCCATTCTTGGGAAAATAGAAGGCAGATAAAGAAGAAGATATATATATATATATATATATATATATATATATATATATATATATATATATATATATATATATATATATATATATATATATATATATAAATATATATATATATTTTATAAATAGATATATATAGATATATATATTTTTTTATATTTATATATATATATATATATATATATATATATATATATATATATATATATATATATATATATATATATATATATATATATATATATATATATATATATATATATATCAAAATTACACATGAAAATTATGAAGAATTAAAATAAACCTTTCTGAAATATAAATCATTTAAATAGTAAAAATGATGCACATACCTCCAATGAATTGTTGACTTTAGTTGCCTGCTCATAAATAAAAAATTTTCATTTCTAAGATATCTTTCCACATCAATTCAAACTTATTGTTGAAATCCCGCTGCATATTCATAATAACCACCTTCCAACGAGTTTTTTTTTGACATTTTTCATGGACTTTAACGACAGCTTCTAAAGTAAGGTCCTTTTCGGCTTGAAGATGTTTCTAACTCTTAGATTTAAGACAAACAACTTTCTCTCTCTCAATTCAAAAATACTTTCTTTTTGAAACTGAGATCTCTTCATCTGAACTGAAAATATGATACAGAAATAAATAAGTATTTGAAATTTTTTGAAAACGGTTTTCACTTTGGCTATATTTTTTAAACTACATATGCATACATTAATCCTGCTGTCGCCGCTCGATACTTCAGGAATAATTGTTTTACGTTTTAACGGTACTTTAACGCTCTGTATTTCAGGCATTTCAACATGAGATATGTTACGCTTCAAAGTCTTTAACAATTGAACTTTACAACTCTCGGATGTAGTGGAACTGCTTGTTGGTTTCTGCTATAATATATATATATATTAATATATATTATATATTATTATATATATATATATATATATATTATATATATATATATATATATATATAATATAATATTATTTATACCGTATATATATAATATATAGATATATATATATAATATATATAATTATATATATATATATATATATATATATATATATATATAGATCTGTGTATACGGAAAGTATACGACTATATCTTTATATATATATATATCTATATACCGTAGATAATTATATATATATATATATATATATATTATAGATTATATATATATATATTATATATATATATATATATAAATAATAATATATTATATATATATATATATATATACGTAGCGATATGGTAACACAACTGTTGCGTAGGAAAGCACGAAAACGATCTATTGGTTAAACTACCTGGAAGGTCCTAATCCTTAAATAGAGCTGTTCCGGTGTGTGCAAATTATATCTATTATATATTATATATTATATATAGTATTTATATATATATTATATATATATATATATATATATATATAGTAATATATATATATATATATATAATATATTATCATCTACCTTCTTTCCCCAAGACTGGGGGTAAGGTGCGTGACATGCACCGGAAACAGAAGTAGTAGAAGATTATTACACAAGTCGAAAGAAAGCCCAACCTAATCGCCCCCTTTATACCTATTAGTGAGAACTCGTCGAAGTCAGATAATCCACCCTAGAGCTTCACGGGACTGCGACTGACCCTCACTATGGCATCTCGTCAGTGTGGGGTTCATCCCTTAATCCAGGTGGCCCACAACCATACATCCTCATAAAACCCCGCCATTCACTCACATTATGCACTTTTCTTCTCGCCTCTATCAAACTCACATTTCTCTCCTCCAGGCATTCCTTTACTGACTCAATCCACTTTTTCTTCGGTCTCCCAGTCGGTCGATTCCCAACACACTCACCACTGTAAATCCGCTTAACCAACCGACTATCTTCCATCCTTTCCACATGACCAAACCATCTCAACGTACTTTCATTTATTCTCTCATTTATCACTTTCTTTACATCACACTACTCTCTAATACGTTCATTCCTATTTATCAATTCTTCTCATACCTAACACGGCCCTAAGATTGTCCATCTGAGCACATTGTACTTTAGATCTATACCTTTTATTCCAGACCAGTCTCACTACTATACATTAACACAGGTAACAACATAACCTCATGTAAGACACTAGCGCACTCAAGGCTTAGTCCTTTCACATCCATTAAGGATTTAATTTCACCAGCCACCTTCCTGCCATTCACAACTTTCCACTACACTGCATCATCCGTTCCCTTTTCGTCCAACATATGTCCTAAATATTTAAAATCAGACACTTGTTCCAGCTGCTCACCATTTAACATAACTTCACACCGAGGACTGTTCTCACTCACAATCAGAACCTTACTCTTATCTACGTTTACTTTCAAACCCCTCCTTTTACACACCCTGCCAAATCTCTCTACCAATGGTTTCAAACTCTCTTCAGATTCACCACACAAAACCAAATCATCGGCATATAATAGGTAGGGCACTCTCCACTCTCTTCCATTTTCCATCATTCTAACACCATCTCCAGCCACCCCCACCTCTAATTCTTTCATAACCTCATCCATATACAAATTGAATAACCAAGGAGGCAAGACACATCCCTGCCTTACTCCGCTATTAATACTAAATCAATCACTTTCAACACCATTTTTTCTTACACACGCTTCACGATCCTCATACATACTTTTTATTCCATTCAGAAGCTTACCACCAGCAACATATATTACTAACACCTGCCATAGAGCTTCCCTATTAATCATATCATACGCCTGTTGCAAATCCATAAAATCTAAATACAATTTATTCTTCTTCTCCCTCAGTTTCTCACTCATTTGTTTTAATGTAAAGGTCTGATCCACACATCCTCTATCACTGCTAAACGCACCTTGTTATTCACCAATCAGTCCTCCAGTCACTCGATGCACTCTTTCGACTAAAATACCAGCATATATCTTCCCTACAACACTCAATAAACTAATACCCCTATAATTCCTACAGTTACCTTTATCTCCCTTACCATTATATAAGGGTACTATTACTGCTCTCCTCCAATCCCTCGGAACTATATCCTCCATAAACGCGTTGCTACACAACTTCCAAATCCAATTAATCATCATCTCGCCTCCATTCCTGACCATTTCACATGTAATTTTATCTATACCTGCAGATTTACCATTCTTTAACTTTCTCACTCTACCCATTATCTCCTCCTTACTAATGAACTCACCCCCAAAATACCTATTCCTTCTTGCACCATCAAACCCACACACATTCGCCATCACCTCCTCATTACTGCCCAATGTGTATTTACAGATTTTCGAAGTTTTCCTTCCACACTCCCCTCACTTCCATTTCATCAGTTGCCCAAAGAACCATCCCTATATTATATATATATATATTATATATATATATATATATATATGTTTTATTTATCTAGTATATACATTTATATCTATATCTATTATGTATATATTATCATTATATATATATATAATATATATGAACTTATTGTGTTTTATATTGGCTCTTTGATCAAGCACAGACACTTACTATTTTCTCATTGAGATCATTTTCTGTTTCTGAGGGAGATTCTAGTATATGAGTTGGAGCAGCAACCATCCTCTTATCAATCTGGAAAGAATCCTTTGTACCTGGAAAAATGTTGCATTAGGGGAACACATGCTAATAGTTATCAAGGTTAATAAATAGTTTAAAACTTATTATATTAGTAATAAAGAAACTTACCTCCTAGTTGTAACATTGTTGCATCGTACGCAGCTCTCTCGTAGCTTTCCATTTTTTCATAGTCATCTTCTTGAGGCCACATTATTTTGTAGATTTTTTGTCTATTAAAATCTGTCATGGAGGTGGTTGGAAGTTTTTAATATCTGAAACTGGGACAATCTTCTTTGTTTTGTCCTTGAGAAACTGTATAAATCCGTAGTATGGTTCCATTATTATAAATTAAAATAATAACTATGTATATGTAAACAATTAAATAGACCTGTTTTATATATATATATATATATCTCTTTTCTATTAGGCACAAGTATTTCATTTATTATATAAATAATATATATTATATCAATATATATATAATATATTATATATTTATATATCATATATATATATATATATATATATATATATATATATATATATATATATATATATATATAATATATATATATAAATATATATATATATATATATATATATATATATTTTATATATATATATATATATATATATATATATATCACTTTTCTATTAGGCACAAGTATTTCATTAATTGGTTCTTTCACTTGTCCATTAATTAGCTTTTCTATTAAAACTCAAGAACACCTTGTCGGGGCATTACATACATATCTGTAGCAATTTTTACAGTAATACATGGAGTTTTTATTAAATTGGGATGAATGCACAAAATGATTCCACCTTGTGATTCGCTTAGGGTAGAAATACATTTTCTTATTGTACCAGAATATTGCATATGCAGAACATATTCTTCAAACAATAAATATATATCATTAAAACAATTTACAATTTGTGTAATTCGTCCAAGTTTGCCATCTTCAAGCAATGCTACAGAATTTTTTTCTATGTTAAAAGCCGGAAAGTTTAAATTTTTATAAAGGAGTATTTTCTGTGTTATTCCTAATTCCTGAATGGCAGTAATTTCCTCTTCTCTGAAATTTTCGCAAGTGAGATGTGCTTCAACTGCTTTTCCCACAGAAAATGGCTTGAGGTATTTATCAAGTGAATATCCTATACCAAAATTTGTTTCGCAAAATCTGAAAACTTCTTTGCTTGCAATAACATGTGATCTCATATTAATGAAGTTTAAAACTTTATATTTCTTGATTATTTGCTTACTTGGTCCTTTAGTTCCAGTTATTAAAGTTTTAAATATTCTTAATTGGTTTTCATAGGGAAAGGCAGAATAAGCCCAAAGGGGGCCACACTTTACAACAGCTTCACTAAGATGCAATAATAAGTGAACGTTAAAAGTCATATGTTCTATTCCATATAATATCTCAAAATGGCACACGAATGTATGTAGGTGCTCATTTGCTTTTTTCACATCATCTGAGCTAATAGCTTTGCTTAGTAATAAAATTAACCCAGCTCTGAGGTGCAGAACATGTGTGAAATACTGAGGCTTGAGAATATCTTCCAATATGAAAATATAGTAGTACAAAAAGTTTATCATTTCAGAAGCTTTCCATAACTTCCATTTAGAAATGGATCCCTCATTAAATTCCTCCCATTCTTCTACTCCCTTATTAATTGCTTAATTCTCCCCCCTCCAGTATAATTATGTTTCAATTTTTAATTTGCTAACCAACCAAATTCTATCAGTCTCTCATCTCTCAATTATCATAAATTTTCCCTTAGTCTATAACTTTGCTACTATTATACTAGGTATGTTCACTATGTGATTTTGCTTATTAACCATACATCTGTTATTATTGACTTTTATTATTATTATTATTATTATTATTATTATTATTATTATTATTATTATTATTATTATTATTATTTTTAGGCTATTATTATTATTTTTATATTTGCTATTATTATTATTATTGGTTTTATTCTGCTTATTTTTATCATCATTGTCATTATTGATTCCTATTTATTGTGTTGCACCCCCTTCCCTAATCCCATTATTACTACTGTCTTAACTAAATTTAAATTTTCAACCCTAACTTTAACCGTTTTCAAGCATACTTTGTTAATATTTTTACTTAAAATTTGTTACACTGCTAGTCACTCTCATTACTTTACTTTTAATTTTTATTTTTTAGTTAAGCGTTTACATTGTTATTTCTATTTTTATGTTTAATTATTTTTAAATCCATCAATATTATTATGCATGTGTCATTTCAGTATCCTGATGATGAGCTATGGTGTGGCTCAAAACATTGAATTAATAAAACTTTCTTTTTTTCCTGCTTTGGTCTTAACATCAATAATTAAAATTGAGGTTTATTTGAACCGAACCTATATCAAATTCTTATATATATATATATATATATATATATATTATATATAATATATATATATATAACTATTATACTAATATATTAATATATATATAATATATATTATATAATATATACTATATATATATATATATAGTAGGTATATATGTATAATATATATATTATATTATATATAATATATAATAATATATATATATTATATTATATATATATATATACTTTTATTATTCATATATATATATATATATATATATATATATATATATATATATTATAAAGTGGGTGGATGGTTAAAAGTAGGAAGTAAGAATGTTAACAGTGAAGTGGTGGAATGAAGAGGTGATGGCAAGCCTTAAAAGAAAAAAAGAAGCTTGGTTGAATGTACAAAAAGCCAATGATGAGGTTCAAAAGAAAGTTGGAATTATATAAGAAGGAAAAAAAAGGAATACTAAAAGGTGCATATATAGGAGAAAAAAAAAGGTAAATGAACAGTTTGGAAGGATGATGAATGGGGACTTACAAGGCAATAGGAAGCTCTTCTGGAAGTCTGATGAGGTTTCAAAAGAAAGATGTTTGGAATTATATAAGGAGGAAAAAAGGAATACTAAAAGGTGCATATGTAGGAGGGAAAAAAATAAAGGTAAATGAACAGTTTGGAAGGAGGATGAATGGGGACTTACAAGGCAATAGGAAGCGCGAAAGGTTAAGAATGAGAATAAGGGGAATCTGCTAAGAATAATGAATAGGGATGGTGTTTTCGTAACTGATGAAATGGATGCGAGGAACACTTCAAAAATCTGCATAACATTGGCAAGAATGAAGAGGTGATAGTGAATGTGTGTGGGTTTGATGGTGTAAGAAGAATAGGTATTGGGTCTCAAGTCATTAGAAAGAAGGATGTAATGGGTAGAGTGAGAAAGTTGAAGAATGGTAAATCTGCCTTTAGCTATAGATGAAATTACTGGTGAAATGATCAAGAACGGAGGCGGCATGATAATTGATTGGATTTGGAAGTTGTGTAACAAAGCTTTTATGGAGGGTATAGTTCCGAGGGATTGGAGGGGAGCAGTAATAATACCCTTATATATAATAGGTAGTGACTGAAGGACTGATTGGTGAAGAACGAGGTGAATTAGAAGTGGTAGAGGATGTGTGGATCAAATCTTTACATTGAAACAAATGACTGAGAAAATGAGGAAAAATAAATTATATTTGTTTTATGGATTTGCAACAGGAGTATGATAGAATTAATAGGGAAGCTCTATGGCAGGTATTAGTGATATATGGTGTCGGTGGTAGGCTTCTGAATGCAATCAAAAGTATGTATGACAATAGTGAAGCATGTGTAAGAATAAATGGTGTCAAAAGTGATTGGCTTAAAATTAATCAAAAGTGATTGGCTTAAAATTAATACCTGAGCGAGGCAGGGATGTTTTATGTCTCCTTGGTTAGAAATTTGAATATGGATGAGGTTATGAAAGAATTAGAGGGGGGGGTGGCAGCGGATGGTGTTAGAATGATGGAGAATGGAAGAGAGTGGAGGGTGCCCTACCTATTATATGTGGATGATTTGGTTTTGTGTGGTGAATCTGAAGTTTGAGAAGATTGGTAGAGAGATTTGGCAGGGTGTGTAAAAGGAGGAATTTGAAAGTAAACGTATATAAGAGTAAGATTATGGTTGTGAGCGAGGACAATCCTCGGTGTAAAATTTTGTTAGATGGTGAGCAGCTGGAACAACTGTCTGAGTTTAAATATTTAGGATATATGTTGGATGAAAAGATAACGGATAATGCAGTGTAGTAGGATAGTTGTGAATGGTAGGAAGGAGGCTGTTGCAATTAAATCGTTGGTGGATGTAAAGTGACCAGCTAAATCATGAGTGTGCGTGGGTCTTGCATAAGAGTATATTGTTACCTGTGTTAATGTATGGCAGTGAGACTATGGTCTGGAATAAGAGCTATAGATCTAAAGTTGTGTGGTGTGAAGAATGGGATAAATGAGAGAATAAAGAAAGTACATTGAGATTGTTTTGGTCATGTGGAAAAGATGGATGATAGTCAGTTTGTTAAGCGGATGTATAGAGGTGAGTGCTGCTGGGATCAATGCGCCTTTACCACCAGTCTTGGGAAAGAAGGTTGGGTGTGATTGATTGGATGTTTTGAGGAATTCATATTATTGAAAATTACATAAAATAGTTAAGTTGAATATAAGAAGGCATGAATGATTTCACTATTATATAAAACGTGAGAAATATTATCAAGAGAAATTATTATTATTATTATTATTATTATTATTATTATTATTATTATTATTATTATTATTATTATTATTATTATTATTATTATTATTATTATAGAAACAATACCAAGATGTTAATGAATAACAGCAAAACTTTTTATGTATTAATACAGTTCTTAATGTATTTACACATTGAAATAAGAATGAAGTGCACACAATTTAATTCTTCCTTTTATAAATTTTGCTTAAATTTATTAAATATTTAAAAATTTTTTAAAATATCCTTTTCTATTAATCGTCATCATCAAAAAATTTTTTTTGTCCCATACAAATATATATTATATATATATATTATATATATATATATAATATATATATTATATATATATATATTTATATTTATATATATATATATATATTATATATATATATATTATAGTATATATATATATATATATATATATGGAAATATTCTAGATTTTGAATCAGTGTATCTTTTCTGAAAAAATTTTCTTAGTTCAAAAAAATTTTCTAAGTTCAGAAAAGTTTAAGTAAAGTTTTATAAGAAAATTTTTCTTTTAGTTTGGGGGGGGGGCCAAAGGCTTTTTCTTGGGGGGGGAATTTATGGGGGCCCCCAAAAGAAAAGCTTGCCACTAAAACAATTTTCTTAAAAAACTTAACTTAACTTTTCTGAACTTAGAAATTTTTTGAAACTTAAGAAAGTTTTTCAGAAAAGATATTACTGATTCAAATCTAGATATTAACTATATATATTTATATCAATATATAATATATATATATATATATATATATATATATATATATATATATATATATATATATATATATATATATATATATATATATATATATTAGGGCTGGCTGAGCTCTGGATTTTTCCGCACAGCACCACCCATCATCTTATTGCACTGCTCCACACCATCTCTTTTTCAATGTGCACTACACAGCACCAAAATTTGCGAACCACATACAGCAATGTACCAATATATATATATATATATATATATATATATATAATGTTACATTTATATATTATATACTATATATATATATATATATATATATATATATATATTTATAGATATTAGAATTTTTTAAAACACAATGCAACATAAAAAAAAAAAAAAAAAAAAAAAAGAGACCACTTCCATATTTTATGGGAATGAACAATATATGATATATTAATACTAAATTGATTATTTGTAATAAATACCT
>JABUQX010083312.1:0-2500 GCA_015478945.1 Trachelipus rathkii | reverse complement strand
AGGTTTCTCTAAATAGGCTGCATCTAATATAATTACTCAATAATTATTATATCAATAATTATTTTTTTTTTTTTTTGTATTAAATTTTGGTATGTTAAAATTTTATCAGGATCCAAAAATGTATTTTTCCTTGTAGCTATTGTAGTTTTTGAGATATAATTTTTTTTTTTTTATCATTTCCGCAACTAATACTTCGTTACCAGGATCTAACATGTATTCCTTTTCCTGTATCATTATTGTAGTTTTAGATATGAAGTTGAGTTTAACAATTTCACTCATATATAATTATATATATATATTATATAATATAGATATATATATTATATATCATATATTATTAATTATTATATATATTATATATATATAATATATATAAAATATAAGATATAAAATTAACAATATATAATATAATATATATATATATCTATATATATATATATATATAATAATATATATGATAGTATATAGCGAATATTATTATATTAATATATTATATATATATATATACACAAACACACACATAACTAATAAACCATATATATATATTCTATTTATTATTATTAATCCCCTATATTAGATAATAATATATCACAAACAACAACAATACCAAAAATATACTATTAATATATAGTATAATTATATATTATATATAATATATTATATTAAATAAAACTTGAAGTCATATTTGAATATCAGTCAAAGGTTTGCACCTGCTAACTAACTAAACTGGAGAAAGGCCCTTTGAGATAATAATGTAAACTAATTTCTATGTACATATTTATTGTAATCGAAATATGCGGGACTTATCATTACAACAAGTACGTTCTATGTAAGCTAAAAATTTGAAATTATCCAAATCAGATTTAAGTCATTAAAAAAAGCTTGCGTTTTTATGCCAAAGAAGTCATAACAGAAATAACATGAATTTTAAATATACAGATAAAGAGTTTTTACTCCAGAACACACAAAACCAAAAAGATATGGCTGCTGCTCTATGTCATCCTTTTCATCCGGTTGTAGATTATGTTAATACCATTCATAGAAACAACAGTAAAAACAAACGGCAAAAGAAGTCACCAAATTCTTCCCTTACAGCGTAGGAAAAAAAAGATACAATAGAAAGAAAAAAATTAGGAGGGCTCATTCTATACTTTTAATGGCAAAATAAGTATACCCATTCAGTCTGATAAATATGCAATGCGCCAAGAATACTCTCGGAAGAACTGGAGAAAAACAAGCCAAATGGAATCAAACAATCATTTAAAAATGAAAATATATTAATTATATAAAATGAAATAGGACTAAAATATCCTTAGAGTAATGTTATTAATAATAGTGATGTCACTGAGCGCCTAAATAAAATACTATAACAATAAAACAAAAATAAATTACTTGGTAACCATATATGATTATGCTAATTAAATTAATGATTGCAAGGTAATATAATAAATTAAACTAAAATTAAGTTGCCATTGTAATCAAACAATAAATAAGTGTGAATGGCTCAAAATTTACTTTTCTTAAATAAATTAATGAGAAATAAATGGTTCTTGTAATTAATAAAGCTGAATATTTTAATATTTAATTAAGAGATCAAAATTTTTGTACGGTATAATGTTTAGTTTTCTCTTCTCTATGTTTTTATTGTTTCAGCCACTTAGACAATACTTATTCTTATCTTAGTAGAGGTGCTAGACAGAAAGCTACCCATACAAAAAAAAAAGCTTAATACTGTGTGATTTTTTTTTTCTTTTATATTTTTTTTATTTTTTTTTTTTTTTGTAAATAAGAAAATCAGTAAATGTAGAACAGAAGGTTTTTTTAGTTGTCCGGATTTAAGGACTTTGAACATCGTTTCATAGTGAAAAAAATCTAGCGATAACGTTGCTGTCCAACTTTCAAAAAAATGTAAATAAATAAAAAATGATATCTGGCAAAAACAGGAGATTAAGTGAAAGAAACAAGATTACATATAGCAAATAGTTAATTTAGTAATATTGCAAAGTAAATCAGTAGCATATGAAAATCTTACACTTACACATATTAATATGATAAGTAATCTTTTCTTCCCTTTTTCCTTCTCTGAAAATTAATGTATGTCGTGTTGTTCATGTCAAAATTAGCGTTTAAAGATCGAGAATTGTTCCCAATACTCTGTCTCTTACCAGGAGCACCAATATAATGGATATTGCAGTCATTTAATGATTATATATCAGTAATATGTAAGTATCATTGGCAATACACTATTTTAAGAACTATGTATCCAATACCCTCAAAAAATTGCTATTAGAAAATAATGTTATAACTAGAATTCAATGTAATATTGTTAATATGGTGCGGGTTTACAATACATCTTAGTAACGCTTCTATGTGAGCTAAAATTGAATATATCCAATCTAGAACAAGCCCATTAAAATACTGGCGTCTTTGACCAGAGATTGGTTGACTTATGTTACAGGTAGAGTAGGAAAGTTGTCCGACACTATCAAAACAGAAAGTA
>JABUQX010083311.1:0-10000 GCA_015478945.1 Trachelipus rathkii | reverse complement strand
CACTAAATCAAAACCACTATCCAACCACCACCCCTTTCTAGCCTTTTCTAGCCTTCCCTGATCATCGAATAGTGCATCTATTATTTCACAAGTCACATTTGAGTATCATTTTGGAAAGAAACATAACATAAGATCTCAAGCTTTCTATTATACAAAGTCAACAATATATGTCAACCCGTACATCAAATTTAATTCACATTAATAAAGAGTACCTTAGCATCATCTTTAACCTAAGAATATGAATACACAATACAAATCCTGACACATCTTAAACCAGAATACTGTAAACGTTAACAAAGTTCCACACTTAACACCAGTTAAACGCAACTACATGGTATGCAAAAAAGTAACCTTTAATACTTACTTATTCAAGCTAACCTCTAACATAATTAACATTTAATTCTACCACTAACACAGTAACATTAGACAAAAATTCTCTCACAACATTGGTTAATTATCATTTTCAATATATCAAAACGAATATAAGCTAACATAATAAAGTTTCCACATTATAAAGCTAAACATACCATCAACCCTGAACTAAGAAACTAGTGCCCAAAAGCAAACATAACAATCTAAGCAAGGATAAGCAGTCAACATAACAAAGTGTTCCATACTTAACACCAGTAAAGCAAACTAAACATTGGTAGCAAAACGATAAACCTAATCTTACCGTTTTTCAGCATAAGTCTAACATGATTAACGGCTTATCTGTACACTAACACAGTAAGCCATTTAACTAAATTTCTCACAACATTGGATAATTATCATACAGAGCAGCGAAGTATGCCTACGTAACAACAGTAGTCCGCAATCATAAAAGCTAACATGAGAGTAACATGACACTAGAAAATACAAGCCCCAAAAGACAAAACCTAACACCAACTATCACACACAAATAAAAGCTGTAAACGTAACAACCAGTGTCCACACTATTAACCCTCTGTAACAGTAACTAACTCAGCATACAAGAAAACGTAACTTATTCTACCTTTTTCAAGCATCAAACTCTAGATGTATATAAGAATACTTTCTGAAAATTTGACAGAAAATTTAGCAAAATCTTTTATAACAGCAAATGGATACAATAATTCAGTTAAAAGTAATGCTAACTAATTAAGTTTCCACATTAATAACGCTAACATCCGACAACTGAACTAGAAAATTAGTGCCCAAGACAACATTAACACATCTTAAGCTAGGGAAATATAAGCAGCGTCAAACATTTAACAAAGTATCCGTACTTAACACCAGTTAAAGACTAGCATTGTATGCCAAAACGTAACCCTAATCTTTACTTTTTCAACGATAAGTCCACATATTAACGTTAATCCTACACTACACAGTAACATTTAACTAAATTTATCACAAATGATTACCGTAAATTGAGCGCGAAGTATGCTAACTAACAAAGTTTCGCATCAATATTAAGCTAACGATAGACCCTAACATACTAGAATAATGCCAAAGACAAACTACACAATTACAAAATATTAAACGTAACAAAGCTACACACTTTACCCATGTTAAAGTAAACAAAACATAACAAACGTAACTTTTTATTACTTTTCAAGAAACTCTAAAGCATTACCTAATACACTAAACCCCAGTAAACTTTAGCCAAAAATTTATACAAATTGTTAAATATCATAACGCCAGACGAACTTAATATCTAATAATAAAGTTCCCATATAATTACACTAACATATAGATCAACTGAACTAAAGAAAATAATGCACAAAGACAACTTAGAAATCTTAAGAAGAATAAAACTTTAACATTACAATCTTAGTTCCATATCGACACCACCAGGTAAGAACTAACATTATGACAAAAAACTGTAACGTACTCTTACTTTTTTCAATCATTAATTCTCTACATATTAACGTTAATTTTACACTACACAGTAACATTTAACTTTAAAATTTTCACAAATTGTTAATTACATACAGGAGCAACGAAAGCCTAAGGCGTAACGATAACAAAGTTCCACATCCAGATAAAGCTTAACATGGTTAATGAGCTAAAAAATGCAAAGACAAACTAAGCAACATCACACAGTAAACTTGTTAAATTAACAAAGTTCACCCACGTCAAAACCCCAGCTAACAAACTAACATTGATATGCAAACTAACACTTTAAAACTTATTTTTCTTTTTCAGGCATTACCTCTAACATCATTACAGTCTATTCTTACATGACGCAATATTTAACAATAATTTTATTACAACATTGTTTTATATGTTCACGATATACTGTTAATAACAATCGTTTTCACATTATAAAGCTACATGTCATCACAATTAGGAAAGAAATGCTACACGAAACTTAAACATCCTTACGGCTAATACAACTGTTAACATTAACAAGTCCACACTTAGCAACAGTAAAGTAATAACATAGCGTACAAAAACGTAACCTTCATACTTTTTTTCAAGGCATATCTCATAGCTTATTACGTTAATCTAATACTTGACACCCAGTTACATAATCCAAAAAATGTGCTATAACATACCATAACCACTCATTAATTAACCTAACGAGCTGAAATACGATAAGTCAAAAGTTTTAGACATTTATCTCTTTTTTAGACTCGCTCCTTTCTAGAACAATACCAACTCTAAACATGAAACAATGATTTTACCTTTGATAACTACTTTGGAGGAAAGGATGCAACACTTATTATATTTGACCCTCTGGCAGGAATACAGGCAATGTAGGCAGTCGCCATTCGTTTACGATTAAATATTAAATGAAGACCGCTATATAGATTATAGAACGCAAGGAACATAAAACAACAAGGCGTAGAGCATGCGGGAGATGTCATTCGTCATCAACACAGCGAAAAAAACTATATCCTATTGAAGAAAATAGTGTATAAACCATCCCTTATGGGTAATGAGATTCTTTCTTTCGAACCCAATCAGAAGAAAGTAAATACAACAGAATACGACGTTACGAATGAACCAATATTGCAGTTCCAAACAGTAGTATAAATTCTCGTTCGACAACAACAACAAACAACAACACAACAACACACTCCACAACATAACAAACTACACAACACAACATAACCTAACCCAATTATCATACTACCAATGAATATATGCTAGCGTAAAAGTGTTTTCACATTCAATAAAAGCTAACATGCATACCAAGCTAAGAAATAATGTAACCAACGACGAATCTAACACAACTTAAGCACCAATAAACTGTTAACATTAAAACAAAAAGTTCCACACGTAATACCTGTAAAGTAACTGACATTGCATTACAAAAACGTAACCCGCTATTATAACTCTATTACCAACATATCTCAACTCCAAGCCGTCTCCAGGATTTCATCGCTCAACAGAAAATTTTTATAACCTGTGTTTGTGTGTCATTCAGAGCAGTGAAAGTATGCTGACGTAACCAAGTTTCCACATTAATAAAGCTAACGTAACATAACCTGAACTAAGAATAAATGTTACAATGAACAAACCCAACACACCATACGCACGAATAAAACCACTAACATTAACAAACTTTCGCACTTAACACAGTTAAAGATACTAACAATATCAGATCCAAAACGTAACTATTCACATTTCCAAGCAATATCTTGAACATATCAATGTTAATTTTACATTAACATCGTAATATTTTAACAAAAGGTTTAAGGCCTAAACACTGTCTACTTCATCATACTTGACAAAGAATATAAATGCTGGACGTAACATGGTTTTTACATAAACATTGGTAACATTTTAACAAAAAATTCATCTAGACCTCGGCTAAATATCATAATGCCCAGCGAATAATCGCAAACATAACAAAGTTTAACGCAAACATAAGCAAAGAAACTGTAGCAATACTACTCCTAACATAACATAAAATAAGTTCTTTGAGTAAAATATCACAGGTAAACGTAATAATTTACTGATTTTAAAGCAGGTAAATCGGTAAATAAGTAAATCAACCACCCATCCCTGCAGTCCGCCTACCCACCCACCGCCTGTGATCTATATGAGATATTGGATTTCAAGTCATATATTACATGGTTATCATCTTTGACAATAACCATAAAAATTATGATTCTTCTATATACTAACCTACGAATATATGCTTAACAACAAAGTTTTTAGCATCGAATAAAGCTACACAAAATCATAAACCGCGACTTAGGAAAGTATAATGTAGCAATGCAAACCTGAACATACAGCGTAATGAATAGATCAGCTAACATCCTCGAAAACCATTCCCTCACTTGGATCCAAGGTAAAACTAGTTAAAGATCATACAATACTCGAATATGTTCCCACTTTTCGAGAATTTGAGCAAACAGGTAACAAAACCATATTATCTAAAGAAATCCCTTAACAAAGTGACCAATCTATCAAGATGCACCATCTTGAACTATGATTGACACTATCTTCATCAAATTGTCACTCTTTTGAGAGTATACAATCATTTGCAGTGTGAATTAACGTAGACAATTAGAACGTCTTTTCCCAGCTCAATGATGTTTTAACTCAAAACGAGTGACACTTTGATGCAGATAGTGTCAATTCATAGTTTCAAGATGGTGGCATCTTGATAGATGGTCACTTTTTGTTAAGGGATTTTGTTAGGATAATACGGCCTTACCTAGTTGCTAATATCTTGAAGTGGGAACATTTCGAGTAATTGTATGATCTGTTAAGCTAGTTACCTTTGATAGTTAGGAATTTTTCTCAGCCCGATGTTAAGGCTGATTAGTATTATACGCTAGAGTATGTCAGCTGTTTGATGTTTGTACTATTACCAATATCTCCTTCCAGTCGCCCGGTTCTTGATTCTTGTTAGCGTTATATTGATGCCTAAAAATTTGTTGGGTTAGCATATTATTTCGTAGGTTAGATATAAAGAACATATTCTTCGGCCCTATGCTTATATGATTTGTCCAAAGATCGATGCTACATGAAATCATGACTTGAATCAATAGCTACAATAGATTCACAGGCGAATGGAGGCGCTAAGGGCTTAGCAGGGGATATGCCGCGTGGTTGAATTTACTAATATCTTATGATTTAACTGCTTAAATCATGTACAATCTATTACGTCTTCACCTGTGAACTATACGCTTCTTACTCAAAGAACTTATTTGTATGTTATGTAAGGATAGGATAAAATTTTGTTATTTGTTTGTTATGTTTGTTTAAACTTCGTATCAATCGTTTGCGATTATTCCTGCCATCGGGATATTTTATATTAGACGAGGGTATGATGAAATTTTTTGTTATATGTTAACGAAGTTGATGTAGAAACAATTTTACGTCGAGCCTCTATTTTCTTGTCAGTATGATGGAATTAGACAGGTCCTTATGCTAAACTTTGTTAAATTATTAACATGTTAATGTAATTTACACATTGATGAATGGTCAGAAGAATATAGCTTGAAACCACGCAAAAGTAGTGAATAGCGTTACGCTTTTGGAACAACAGTGTTATGTCACTTTATGTTGTTAGTGCGAAGTTTGTTAATAGTTAGTGTTCTATTCACGGCGGCTACTTGAGCCTTGCTGGGTTCGTGGTTTGCTCACTTGCCTACACATTCTATCTAAACTAGTTCAGTATGGTTATGTTAGCTCTCATTTAATGTGGAAGACTTTGTTACCCCTTCAGAACTACTCTCTACACTGCGTCTGGTTATACATAGTTCATACAAGCGTCTACTGATAAGATTTGCATACAATCATCCTACGTCGTCAACCTGTAAATAATTAACCGTTAAATATGTTGCGAGAATATGTTTGCGCTAGAAGAGTATCGAACCTAGATTACTGTTTCTCGTATGCACATGTTCAGTTACTTTAAGCGCTAATTAACGCTGTGGACACTTTGTTCAACTGTACCACCAGCTTTATCTCTCTTCGCTTAATTGTTGCTTAGATTGTCCGTCTGCTACATGTATTTTCTTAGCTCGGGTAATGCTATGTATACAGCCCTTCATTAGATGTCAGAAAACAATGTATACCGTTTAGCACAATATTCAATTGGTTCAGCTTATCCAAGACTCTTAGTCTTCCGCTGTACTATTACTAGTGTTGTTGTTGTTTGTTGGTTCGTTACGTTGTTGTTGTGTGTTGTGTTCAGTTGGCCATCGAACACCGAGCAACTTACTATACCCCTTTGATGCATTGATGATTCGATTCGTATCGTCACCGTATTCTGTTTCACTTATCTTCTGATTGGTGACAAGAAACGAATTCTCATCATAATTTAGGGATGTTCTATTACACTATTATCTATCCTAGTAGGATGAGTTCTTTCGTGATGTATTGATACCGAATGACAGTCTCCCTGATCTCCTACGCTTGTTTGTTGACTCATTCCTCACGAGGGTTCGTCTCATTCCAAGCGAATGTGTCATTCCTGTAATATTTAATCGTCAAACCGAATTGGCGACATGCACAGTGCTATGCGTCATTCTGCCAGCAGGGGGTCAAATAGTAATATTGTTTCGCCATCACATTTAGCCAAAATTAGTTCTAAAGCGTAAAATGCAATTTCTGTTCCATGTTACTAGTTGGTCTATTATATCCTGACACGAGCGCACGAAAATCTTATCCCGCCCACTCAGGCACACGAAATTAGGACTCTACCCTCAGTCCCTCCTCCCGGGCGGAGGTCCTTATATAAGAGATCAAGTCTAAAACTTTACTTTATGTCGGTCTAGATTTCTCATCCGTAAATACCGGAATGTTAAAATTTATGATGAGACGTATGAGGGTATTTGCGCTCACACCGCTATGACACGTTTCATCTTGATACACATAGACTCTACATACTAGATCGAATTGTAGCATATTAACGTCTAATATCCAGCCAGAATAGATATTGTTGAGAAAGAAAAGTCATTGAACAGGTCTTACCGTTCTGTATAGCATTAACATATGCCTCTCAGGTGACTAATTCACTTGATAAGTATAGAGATGTGCAGTACTTAGTTGTTAAATTTTCTTAACAGAATTACTAGGTAGGCAACATCCTGACGCTAGCAACACGATGTGTTATAGGGGATTCTCATCTCGATTGTACTGCATAATAAATATACTCCTAGTTAGTAGATAGCGTTATAGTCTAATCAGCATTTCCTAGTTACATGTTATAAGGACATATGTACAGTATATGTTAGAGTGATATATATCGTTGATACTCACAGTGCAGTCATAACACATATAACCAGTAGTTGTTCTGTAGAAATTTGTTAGTTAAAATCTTCGTATCACTGCAGTTGGCGCAGTGTCATAGTCTGAATAAACCGTTTAAATCTCCTTCTAGGGAAGTCAGTTAATGTCTCTACTGACAAAGTAAATGTATAACTAGGGTAGTTAACCCTATTCTTGTTTACACATCAAACATACTCTACCAGCTGTATAGCTTGCTCGCTATCTTGAGTTGTAAGTGTGGTTTTGCATGACAGTTTAGTCAGCGTAATAGTTATATGCCAATGAATCGCTTAATCAAATCTTGTGTTGTAAGTGTTGTTATATCACATGTGATTATGTACTAGCTCCGAAACACTTAGCCATTTACACTCTAGATATACCATCAAGTAACATAGAACAAATCATAAATTATCGACAACTTACGCCCTAGTAGTCCATCAGACGTCTTATTAGCAGATATTGAAACATTGTAACGAACTTACATGTAGTTTAGGTGTCACAGACACTACTTCATTCACGATGATAATACTAGCTGATATAGATCACAATATACGACGCACAACTTGATAAAACAAGTGAAGTAACACTATTCAGCTACTAAACTAGTCTTACCTCAAATCAGTGTTAGTGTAGATTAACGTCTAAATACTCGTAGATTTCATGCTTGGAAACGTATAAGAAAAGTTACGTTTTTGCATGTTTGTCATTTTACTGGTGCTTATAAGTATGAGACTTTCGCACGTCTAAATCGTTAACGTTTATTCCTGCATTCAAGATGTTGCATAGGTTATTCTTTGTGCCAGCTTCATTCTTTCAGTTCAGCGTTCGGAAGGCCTATATCGTTAGCTTTATTACTGTATGGAAACTTCTCATATTAATGTTCAGCATACTTTCGTCTGTCTGTATGGATAATTAGACAATGTTGTGGCATAAACTTTGATGCTAAATCGTTTACTGTCTGATAGTTAGTGTAAAGATTTAATGTTAATGATGTTCAGAGTTATGCTTTGAAAGTAGAGAATAAGTTTACGTTTTTGTATGCGCATGTTTATGTTACTCTTACAGGGGTTAAGTGCATGGAACTTTCCGGTTAACGATCACAGTTTACTTGTGTGTAAGTTGTTTTCGGCTTGTCTTTGAGGCAATTATTTTCTTGTTCATGTATACGCATTGGTTAGCTTTATATGCCCGCGAAACTTTGTTCAACGTTAGCATCTTTTCGCTGGTGTCTGCTATGATAATTAACCATGTTAGTGCCGAAAATTTAATGTTATAAATGTTATGTGTTAGTGTATAAAGCATTAACCGTTAATATGTCTTAGGATTTATGCCATGACAAAGGATCGAAGATTAGTTACCGTTTTTGCGATACATGTAGTTGCTTTACTTGGTTGTCAAGATGGAATTCTGTTAATGTTGATTGCTTTATCTGCTTAGAGACTGTGTTAATGTTTGTCTCTTGCGAGCACTATTCTTACTCTAGTTCAGCATGATGCTGATGCTCACGCTATTAACTAATGTGGGCAAACTTATTATGTTAGCATCACTTTCGCATGCGTATCTGCTATGATAATTACACCAAGTCAGTTGTGATAAATTTTGGCTAAATAGTTACGTCAGTGTAAGAATTAAATGTATAACTATCATAGAGTCTGCTTGAAAAAGTAAAAGAATTAGAGTATAACCGTTTTGCCATAGCCATGCTTAGTGCTTTACTGATGTTTAAGTCGGTGGAACATTTGTTTAACGCGTTCACAAGTTCATTCCTGTTTAAAGATGTGTCAGGTTTGTCAATTGATGTTTATGATTCTATAGTTTAGATGATGCTCATCAGTCAATCTCCTTAACACTATGACACTGATGCAATAACATATTTTAACGTTTCGTACATTATAGATGAATCTATAGCTAGTATATATTACTCTAGAAACATATTTTTATCATAATACCTTATAGTTCTATAACCTCAAATATGATACTCTCAAAAATATGTTGAGGTAATACGATGCAACAAAGATTAATAGGTATTTCATACTAGCCTCTCAAGAGATTTCACTTAAGCATAAATGTAGCTATGACAATATTGAGTGCGGTATGTGATAAGTACCAGACTCTTAGACTAGTAGTTCGATGTAGCTACCGAATAGACCAGCTGGTCTATGAAATATAGTTTACAATCTAGATTAATTTAGCAAGCAAAATTATGACTTCGAATTCAGGTGGAGAAGTTACAAACAAGTATATTCTAGCGATTCTTCGGTACTAAGCATGAGTAATCTCTTCCGCGCATGGTTGAAGATGCTGTGATATAGAAGCCTATGGCATGGTGATATGACATAGTGATATTAACTTGCTTAATCAGTGATATATAAGAATAACAAATGTTTACTCGTTTACAATTTTAATGATAAAATTAATACCATAGATACCTCACATTAACTAGAAGGATACGATAAGTGTGAGATTCAGGATCGTGTGACGGAGTGAAGTTCTATGATAACGCTCGTCTAAAGATCACACACTCCTTTGACAGAGTAAGTAAGTATAGATCGAGCCTATCGTGTTTGATTTTACTTGATTTACTGCTTCTAGAGCATATTCACGGTGTAACATACTAGTTGAAAGTTTTATGAATTAATGAATTTGACCTTAATCATTCTAAGCTCAGTTTCAGATAATCTCACTCAAGCTGTACACAAGCAGGAGGAAGTCTCGCTCCGAGTGCTGATAGGTTGACTTAGGATGAACGGTAGGTTCCATGGATTTCGAGTGTATTTTCGGGAAACCAATATGTTTTGTGGTTAAT
>JABUQX010083310.1:7500-45811 GCA_015478945.1 Trachelipus rathkii | reverse complement strand
TTAGTGGGGACATGAAATAAAAAAGGTCTATTATTTTTTCTAACTACTACTACTACTACAATAATTAATAATAAAATATTAATAACCTTTTTCTAGCAGGTGGGCTGTGCGGCTGCATTGTTGAAGACACATGCATAGCAATTCACCACAAATCCGAATTCTTTGGCCATACTCTCTTCCCGTCCCGGCACACTACCGAAGCGAGGTTAATATATGCCATTTAAATTCTCGGAGGTAATTATCCAAATCCAAATATTAAATATTTATTTCTCTCTAAAAATATATACATGGTTGATTACATATTTATATTAATACAAAGTAATAAATAGATGAGAAAAAGGAAAGCTACTAGGGGGAACGGGGGGAACGTTTTTTTCCGTCCATTTGGAGCCCAAAATAATAGTAATTAATAATAAAATAATAATAATTTAGTAATAATAATAACAAAACATAATAATAATAACAATAAATATTAATAATAAATAATAATAATAATAATAATTAATAATAATAATAATAATAATAAAAAATAATAATAATAATAAATAATATAGTAATTGAGAATATAATAATAATTAATAATTGCAAGTTATATTTATTGTTTCCCCCCCAAAAAATACTTATAATAATAATAATAATATAATTTAATAATAGTAATAATAAATAATAATAATAATAAATAATAATTAATAATAATAATAATATAAAATAATATAATAATAATAAAATAATAAAATAAAAATAATAATAATAATAATAATAATAATAATAATTAATAATAATAATAATAATAATAATAATAATTAATAATAACAATAATAATAATAATAATTTAATAATGGTCAGAGAATTTGTGCTAATCATAATACTATTAATAACATTAATAATAATTAGCTTACAATAAAATTATAACAATAAAACTAGTATTCTTTGATAACCAATAAATAATAATAATAATAATAATAATAATTAATAATAATAATAATAATAATATAATAATTAATAATAATAATATTTAATAATAAATAATAATAAGTGTGATAATAATAATAATAATTATTATAAATAATAATAATAATAACCCATAATAATAAAACAATAATAACAATAATTAAATAACAATAATAATAATAATAAAATAATAATAATAATAATAATAATAATAATAAATAATAATAATAATAATAATATAATAATAATAATAATAATAATAATAATAATAAAACAATGATAATGAAAGATCAGTAAGAATTAATTGCAATATAATAAAATAATATAATAATAATAATAATAATAATAATAATAATTAATAATAACAATAACAATAATAACAATAACAATAATAACAATAAAAGCAATAAATAATATAATAATTAACAATATTGCTAATTTAAATGCTAATAACATTAATAGTAATAACAGTAAATGACACTAAACTAAAGCAATAGTCCATTAGTGATGAAGAAACATTTCAACATTATATCAATACTAATAATAATAATAATAATAATAATAATAATAATAATAATAATAATAATAATAATAATAATAATAATAATAATAATAAAAATAATAATAATAATAATAATAATAAGTAAATAAATAAATAAATAATAATAAAATGCATTGATAATAATAATAATAAATTAATAATAATAATAATAATTAATAATAATGTATAATATAAATCAATAATAATAAAAAATATAATAATAATAATAATAATATAAGTAAGATAAATAAAATAAAATAAAATAATTAAAATAGTTAAATCAGTTTTCATAGCATCAAACCGCTAGCAGCATTGACTTGTAACGAATTTAAGATTAAGACAGACGAGAACAATTAAGTATTTAGTTAATAATTAGCAAGGAATTCGCTACCAAACTGAATCTGTCGTAGAATAGGACTTAACGAGGACCGGAACGCCCTCATTAGTATTTAAATAATAAGAAGCTTCTGATATTTCTACGAAAAGACCCAATGGTGAGTGATTCTTGAACATTTTTGGGGAGATTATTCCACAATTCTATGCCCTTATATGAGATATCCCTCCGAAGATTTCGTTAGGTGAATTTCGCTTCTGGTCTTAAGGTAAGGAATTTTGCTACGGAGATTAGTTTGTTGTTTCTTAACGTTTGTGCTGTATACAATTATGTTTGACAAAAAGATCTTTGCAGTTCCTTTTTGTGAAATATCTTAAATATATGACTACTTTACTGTAAGTCGTGTAAATAATCGTTGAAGTTTTAAAGGGGCAAAGTGAACCAAAATAATTTTTTGTTTGAATAGTGGGGTGTGTGTTCACGGGTAGTTACAGGGCCCTGATATTACACGAATTATTTTTTTTGCATAACGATTAAAGGTTGTAGCAGTATTCACTTGCACAACCCCATACCGAAAGACAATAGAGTAGATGCGGATAAACAAGACTATAGTAAAGTTTTTTAAAATATGTTTTGGAACAAAAATTCTTTATCTTAAGAATGCATAGTTAGCATTAGGATAATTTGCTTATGAGACTATTTATATGTTCTTTTGAAAGAAAGCTGTTCATTCAAGGATAAACACCAATAACTTGGCAGGACCGATAACCCGATAGTATAATTATATCTTTTTGCTCTACATTTAGTTGAATAGGGTTTTTAACTTTGATTTGTATTTACAGGTAATTTGTTTTTTCTAGATTTAGGGAGAGTCTGTTATGCCTCTACCCATTTCATAATGTTTTTTAGATTTCATTATTACTTGTCGGTTAATGTGTTTATATTACGGTTTCTATTGAAATATTAAGATTGCAGTGTCATCAGCATACTGAGAGTGTATTGAAAATTGTGGACAATTTTTTGAAAAATGTCAGATTTATATATATTAAAGAATAGTTGCCGCCAAAGTATGGAGCCCTGAGGGACACCCGTGGGTAATTTGAGGCCAAGTGGGATGATGTGTCTCCTAAATGAACGTATTTTGTTCGGTCAGATAAGTATGATTGAAACCATTGTAGTGAACCATTACTGATCCCAAGTCTCTCTAATTTGTTTAAGGAGTTTAGTGTTAGTTGCGGAACTACATCGAAAAGGCTTTCCGAGAAAATTCTAGCAGTAAAAGTACACATGTTTGTTTTCTTAGTGCCTTGTATAGTTTTTCAGTAAGAAATATCAGAGCATCCTCTATCTTCTGTGTTGCGGTTTTTGGTGAAGCCAAATTGATTCTGAGAGAGAAGCCCGTTTACATTGAAGTAAATTAGTAAGTTGAGTATGACCAAATTTTTCAAAGATTTGCCAGTTGTACTGTAGGATTTGAAAATCGGAACGAGAGTGTTTTTCGGAAGGGAGGTGTAAGAGCTCTTGGGAACAGGGATAACTTTTGCAATTTTTAAGTCAGTTGGATAGGTGATGTAAGTCAATTGAATTGTTAAAGAGAGAGGCTAAAATAGGTGAGATTTTCTTTTTTGCAGTGTTGTATATCCAGTTCGGGGACACTCTGAAGGTCAGAGCTTTTATTCATGAGACCATTTATAACCACACTCCACGTCAGACGGTTTGATATTCTTTCGAATGCAAAGTTTTGCCCTTCGTGTGGTGGGTCTTAAATAGTCGGCAAAGACCCTCTCTGTTTCTGGAAACTTTCGGCTGCTATGGCTCCCCTACGGTAGTAAAGTAGGAGTTCAATTTATTGACTATTCGTTGCTTGTTTGTTGGACTATTTCATCCCCCCTATTTTAATGTTTTATTTTTGTTTTTGTTTATTGTGACGGTTTAAAATAAAATGTCGTTAATGATGCTCCATTGGGAACGTGGGGTTGGATTGAGTCTGGTTGAACTTATCAGCAAAAAAAAAAACTAGCTTTGGATTTTCTTATTAGTTTTGTAAGTGTAAGTGCAGAGGAGTATTCTGTGTAAACATGTATCGGTATAGTCCCAAGCTTTAGCCACTTTTATGTAAGTTTGTGGTTTTTGTTCTTAATGAGGTTAGTTTAATGCTTTAGTCAGCCATTTATTCATTGACCTCTTTTTCTGAGATTTGTTTTGTGATTTTATGCGGAAAGTTTTTTTTTTATCATACGTGTCTCGTAAAGGAAATGGAACTTAAAATTTTTGTAATTTCATCTAATGAAGAGATTAATCTTGAGAGCAACAAGCGAGGGAAGTCTGTATATTTTTTATTTGGGTAAGAAATCGTTTGTTTACGGTCTTCTGAAATTATTTACCTAATATTCTATTTTCGTTTGGCACTAGGGGAACAGTAGAAGATTCAAATGTCAGGATGCATGGGTAGTGGTCGAGAGAAGTCAGCTCGTGTAGTCTAAAGGTTTAAGGATCCACGGATTAATTTGACCATATATGGTCCAATGGATAGTGGTTATTGTGGTTCATTTGTCCCTTCGGTAGTAAATTTTTTTGTATATATAGGTTAGTGCCGTTTGACATCATAGATGTCGAATTAGGACAAATTTTTTTTGCACAAAGAAGAAATTGGTATTACTGCATAAGATACTCAATATTAAAAAGTCACCAGCTATTACAGAGATCCCACTTATCAGTGTAGAAATGCATAGTTCATCGAGTTTTTGTATAAAGTTCACCCTACTTCCTTGTGGTGGTCTATAAACACCTAATAAGTTAATTGTTTTAGATCCCTCTTTAAATGTTACGCCAAGAGCCTCGATGTCAGAGTTAATGACTGAGAAAATTTCTTTTGCTTTTAGACACTTTTTAATAAGCACTGAGACACCTCCTCCTTTTTTTTCATTACGGCAAACATGGAATATATCATAACCTGATAGGGCATATAGGTCTTTGTTATAATTTTTTAGAAAGGTCTCAGTAAGGACAATACAAGGAAATTTAACACTAAGGGATGAAAGCAGGTTAGATAGGTCTTCATGGTGTTTTGGAAGGCTTCTTATGTTGATACTTATAAAATTAAGGCATTCACGGCCTTTATACAAATCATCTAGCTCAGTTGGTAAGAGAAGAGGATTTACTTCATTGTTCAGGTTGTTACGAAAATTGTTCATTTCGTCCATTGAAATTGAGGTAGGAGGAGTCAAAAGGGTCAAAGCTATCAGGAGGGTGAATTATTGGGGCAAAGGAGAATAAGTAATTGGGTAGAAAACCTAGTGATTATAGAGCTAAAAAAGTAAGAGGGCTAAATTGAGATAATAAACCTCAAGTGTAAGGTTTTTCTTTAGTTAGTGATTATGTAGCATAACTTATGAAATGGAAAAGGTATATGTAAAGTACGAGGTCTGGGGGTACTATATAGGAAAAAGAAGAAAAAGATTATGTTAAATATAAACAAGATTAAGTGAGTATGTCTGAACTGTAACTTCAAAGTGCAAAGGGGTATTTCCTGAGAGTTCTGTAATAGAAGCCCCAGATTAATATTTTTTAAAAGTTGCTGAAAGGAAAGACATTTACGGAGGAAGTTTTATAAATGTGGAGAGGGGATATGTGAAGAGAGAGGAGAGGAGAGGAAAGAGAGGAGGGGAGAGGAGTGGAGAGGAGAGGGGAGGAAGAGAGGAGAGGGGGGGAGGGGGGGGGGGAGGGGGAGGAGAGGAGAGGAGAGGAGAGGAAGGGAGAGGGAGAGAAGGAAAGAGAAGAGAAAGAAGAAGAGAAACGAGAAGTCAAGAGTAAAGAGAAAGAGAAGAGAAAGAAGAAGAGGAAGAAAGAGAGAAAGGAAGAAGGAGGAAAGAAGAGGAGAGGAGCAGGAAGAAGGAGGAGGAGAGGAGGAGGAAGAAGAGAGGAGAGGAAGAAGGAAACAAGAGAAGGGAAAGAGAAAGAGAAAAGAGGAAAGAGAAAGAAAGAGCACCGAAATAAAGAGACATGACTAAGGAAAAGACGAAGAGAGAAGAGAAGAGAAGGAAAAGAAGAGGAAGAAAAGAAGGATGAAGAGTGAAAGAAGAGGAGTAGGATGAGGTAGAGGAGAGGAGAAGAGAAGAGAAGAGAAAAGAAGAGAAGAGAAGAGAGTTAGAAGAGACAGAAACATAAAAGAGTAGAGAAGAGATAGAGAAGAGAAGAGAAGAAGGAAGGAGAGGAGAGGTAATTGAGAGATGTTGAGTAGCAGACGAGAGAAGAGAGAGAAGACGAGATACCAGAATTCCGCAAAGCAGATGTGACTGGAAAGAATGAGTCACAGGAATTCCAAGCAACAGATATGACTGAAGAGAGAGAGAGGCCCTGGAATTCCGCAGAACAAGGAATGACGAAGGCGAGAAGGGAAAGGAGACTAAAATACCAAGAGATGAGAGAGGGAGAGAGAGGAGAGAGAGCGAGAGAGAATGGGTGACAGAGAGAGAGAGAGAGAGAGAGAGAAAGAGAGAGATGAAGAGATACTGAGATGAAGAGAGAGAGAGAAGAGGAGAGGAAGGAGGAGAGAGAGAGAGAGAGAGTCGAGAGAGACGAGAGAGACGCATATAGAGAGAGAGAGAGAGAGGAAACGAGAGAGAGAGAGACGAGAGAGGAGAGAGAGAGGAGCGAGAAGAGAGAGAGAGAAGAGAGAGGAGAGAGAGAGAGAGAGAGAGAGACGGAGAGAAAGAGAGAGGAGCAGAGGAGAGCAGAGAGAGGAGAGGAGAGAGAAGAGAAAGAGAGAGATGAGAGGAGGAGAGAGAGAGAGAGAGAGAGAGAGAGAGAGAGAGAGAGAGAGAGAGAGAGAGAGAGAGAGAGAGAGAGAGCGAGAGTGAGGAGAGTGAGGAGAGGGAGGGGGGGGGGGCAGGTGAGAGGGAAGAGAGAGAGGGAGAGAGAGAGGAGGAAAAGCGAGAGAGAAAGAGGGAGAGAGAGAGAGAGAGAGAGAGAGAGAGAGAGAGAGAGAGAGAGAGAATAGAGCCAATCAGAGAAAGAGAAAGAGGAAGAGAAAAGAGAAAGAGAGAGAGAGAGAGAGAGAGGAGAGAGAGAGAGAATAGATAGAAAAAAAGACAGTGAAAAAAAATAAAGCGATAGAGAGAGAAGGAGAGAGAGATAGATACGGATAATAGAGAGATAGAGAGAGAGATAGATAGATAGATAGAGAGAGAGAGATGAGAGAGAGAGAGACGAGAGAGAGAGAGCAGAGATAATATAAGAGAGAGGAGAGATAGAGAGAGAGAAGAGAGAGAGAGGAACGAGAGAGAGAGAGAGAGAGAGAGAGAGAGAGAGAGAGAGAGAGAGAGAGAGAGAGAGAGAGAGAGAGAGAGAGAGAATAAAAGAGAGAGAGAGAGAGAGAGAGAAAAGAGAGGGAGAGAGAGAGAGAGAAGAGAGAGAGAAGAGAGAGAAGAGAGAGAGAGAGAGACGAGAGAAGAGAGAGAGAGAGAGAGAGAGACGAGAGGAGGAGAGAAGAGGAGAGAGAGAGAAGAGAGAGAGAGAGAGGGAGACGTAATGTAAAAAACGGAAAACCGGCCATAACTAAATAAAACTGTCGGTACAAAAATAAGGAGTCATAAATGGAAGGAAGAATATTGGAATTAGATTGTAAAGTTTAAACTAAGGATTTGGCGGCGGAAACAATAATAATAATAATAATTAATAATAATAATAATAATAATAATAATAATAATAATAATAATAATAATAATAATAATAATAATAATAATAATAATAATAATAATAAATTTAATTTACACTCTTTACACAGAAATTTAAGATTGAATTATTAAATATAAAACTAGTTATTTAAAAGTAATAATAAACAAATATGATGATATATAGATAATAACAATAATATGTAATTTCTAAGAAGGGGCTACTAATTGCAACACAGTTTTGTGTCCCAAAGATAATACCAATTCTTTACTAGATTTAAATACTTGGAAATAAGTAAGAATTATAACTATACATTATAACTAATAATAATAATAATAATAATAATAATAATAATAATAATAATAATAATAATAATAATAAAGAAAGACATAGTTTACTAACCTTTCTCTTTTTCCTTCCTTCGTCAGGTTCTACGTCAGCGAGAACGCATCGTTTGTAGACACAAACCTGCTTCAGGCGGTTAGGACCCCCAAACTTGGCTTTGTCACGGCAAAAGCGGCAGTTACCACAATCGTCAACTACTTGACACCCTTCGCATTCACCACAGCCTTTACGCTTCCGACCCATCTAATAATAATAATAATAATAATAATAATAATAATAATAATAATAATAATAATAATATAATAATAAATAATAATAATTAAGCAATCGATTAAAAGCTCTCATGTTAGAGGACATTTCGCCATCGACTAGGTACTAGGTTTAGGTTGTGATATTTTAAACCCCCCCCCCCAAAAAAAAAACACCTAAATTATTTCATGATTATCATATGTTCCTTGGTTCCCCATTTTAAATGAATGAGTCATAGGAGATTTTACTCTCCATCAGCGGGATTCGAACATTGGACTTCCGCGTCGCAGAGGTAACAATAACCGGATGCTCTAACCACTAGGCCATCCACGTCCCCCAAAAAAGACGCTTCAAGCGTAGTTTTTAAAGCACCCGGTTTTCTCATCCCATAATTGCTGAGTACTCAAAGGAACTGGGGGTAGGATAGGCAAACATGCACCAGATATCCCAGGCATGCATAAGCATTCTTAGGGTATAAAGAAGTGGTAGCAGCCCCTCAAAGCAGAATGCACGTTGTGGAATTTCTTTCTCTCTCACGCACACGGATATCTATCAACTACAATAAGCAATTTGAAAAGTAAATGGAACAAAATTCCTTTTTCAAACGACTCCTGTCGACCCTTGACTAACCGAATTTAGACAAGACTCACAATTCCGATGGATTTTATGTAGGCCTTTCACACCAAAGATACATAATTTTTAAATTATTTTTGCTAGGAATTCTGCCTGTCAAAAGCATAGGGAAAATGTTATTACATTCATTACAATCACTATTATTTATACCTTAAGTTTTGATTTTTAATCGGCATATTGACAGTTTTTTTTTTTTTTTTTTTTTTTCACCAGACTTCCCCCACAAATACTAATTAATTCTGGTGCATCAATACCAACTCTTTGATATATATATATATATATAATTAATGCAAATTTTTCCATAACATTTACAACAACAACACTTCACCACAAATTAAAAACCACACTATTTTCTACTCGAGACCTAAAAAAAAAAAAAAAAAAATTAACCATTTATAACAAACCTAGCCTAGAATTTGAAACCCTACAGGGAATTGATACACATTTATTTTTACTCGCTTTTAATCGAGACAGGTCAAAACAGCATCTTAACCTCCCCCCCCCCATAGAACAAGTACAACCAAAACTTTCCCCCCCCCCAAAATATCAAGTTTTAAAATAAAATAAAGGTACATACACTTCCTGATTGAAACATGTGTTTTCTTTGCTGAAATATTTGATTCGTCCTCTCTGGATTAACGACAGTCTCCTCAATGACTTCGATACTGTCTGGAGTTGCAGGCTTAGAATCCTACCAAAAAATTAATTATATATTATATATTATATATATATATATATATATATATATATATATATATATATATATATATAATATATATATATATATATATATATATATATATATATATATATATATATATATATTATATATATTATATATATATATAATAGAGTAACTCAAATAGAATATTCCAACGACAGATTATATATATATATATATATATATATATATATATATATATAATATAAAATCTTTTTCTTTCTTTTATCTTCCTCATTGACCCCAGGTTTGAGGTTGAGTCGTGCACAACATTCACCAGAATGAGCCAAAAAACAACTCAAGAGTTTCACAACGTAAGAGTTCATTCCTTGCGCCAGCCCCATAACTAAGCCCCTCACAAAACCCCGCCATTCACTACTTTTATGCAATCTTCTTTCTTTCCTTCAGACAGTCCATTGCTGACTCAATCCAAATTTTCTTGTCTCCCAGCATACTCAACACTATACATCCGCTTAACCAACCGACTATCATCAATCTTTTCCATATGACCAAACCAACGTAATACACACACACACACACACGCACACATTTATTCTCTCATTCACGTCTTTCTTTACACTACACAACTCCCTAACACGTTCATTCCTCATTTTATCATTTCTTCTCACACTTAACACACCCTGAAGATTATCTATAGATTGCACCTAAGACTTGTAACTTATTACACACCATAGTTTCACAACCATACATACCCTTATGCAGAACCCTTTCTCAAACGAATTTAATTGCAATCACAAATTCCCAACACTACATCATCCTTTCCCTTTTCCTCTAACATATAGCCTAAATATTTAAACTCAGATACTTGTTGCAATTGCTCACCAACCAACATGATTTCTCACTGCGCACTCTCCTCGCCTACCAGCATTACCTTATTTTTTTCAGCATTTACTTTCAAATCCCTCCTTTTATGTCCCCTGCCAAACTCTATCAATGCTCTCAAACTTACTTCAAATTCGCCACACAATACCAAATCACAGATTACAATAAGTAGGGCACCCTCCATCATTCTCCATCAGTCCAACACACTCCCCAAACTTTGACTCTTTCATCAATCCATCCATATACAAGTTAAATAGCCATGGAGACCGAACACATCCTTACCTTACCACTATTATTAAACCATTTACTTTCCGCTCCATTTATTCTTATACTCGTTTCACTATTGACACACACATACTTTTGATTACATTCAGAAGCTTATCACAAACAACATATATCACTAATACCTGTCATAGAGCTTTCATAGTATTTCTGTCATACGCTATTTAAAGTTCATAAAACATAAATACAATTTGTTCTCTCGTTTTCTCACTCATTTGCTTCGTTATAAAACTTTGATATACAGTACATCCTCTGCCACTTCTAAATGCACATCGTTCTACAACGATTAACCCTTGTCACTCGACCAACCAAAATAACAACATACATCTTCCCTACAACACACCATAAACTAATTCCCCACTATATTTTCTACCCAGTTCCCCTTATCCCCTCACACCCTTTACTAATAAGGGTTCTATCATGTTCTCCTCCAATCCTTCTGAAATCCACTCTCCACAAACGGTTTTTTACACAACTTCCACATCCAATCTCCATTCTTAATCATTTCACCAGTAATTTATTACACCATCAAACCCACACACATTAACTATCACCTCTTCATTACTACTAATGTTATGCGCAGGTTTTCAAAGTGTTCCCTCCACACTCTTCTCATATAAATTTCATCAGTCAAGAAAGCACCATCAATTATTTTATGAAGATTTCCCTTATTCTCTTTCTTAAACCTTTCGTAGTTCTTTCCATAACAGCTTCCTATTTTCATGTAGATCCCCACCCCCCTCCTCCTCCTTCCAAACAGTTCATTTACCTCCTACATATACGAATTTTAAAGCTTCTCTATTCTTCTCCAAACATTTAATATCACCACACAACCTTTCTTTCGAACAAATTCTCAACAATGACTTTAAATACATTCAACCATACATCTTTTTTTTACAGCGTGCATCACCTCCTCCTTCCACCATTCACTATTAACATCCTTGCTTCTTACTATAACACACCCACATACTTTTCTTGCACTACTAACAAATGCTTCCTTCTCATAAAACAAACATATAATATATATATATATATATAATATATATATGATTACTAACCTAATACTCAAACTAAATAAGCTATATATAACCACATACCTATATATATCATCAATATATATATATATATTATATACTAAAACATAAATATATATATATATATATATATATAATATATATAATATTATATAATATATATATATATATTATTATTGAAACTATTTATAATAATAATATAATTGACTTTTTGCCTATTTTTATTTCCTAAAAATAAGTAACAACCTTTTGCTGTACATTTGCGAAATCCTGATGGAGAAGAATCGGTGACGAGATCCCGTCTCCTGCATTAGTGTTGACACACGTTTCGCCACTCATGCTGGTGACTAGTGGCATGGAGACATGAAAATTTGCTAAAGAGAAAGATGGCGAAGAATCTGATACTTTGATGATAGCGTCGTTAAAAGATTTATTTCCTTCTTGAGGTGCTGACGGGGACCCAACAACGTCGATTTCGGAAGCCATACTGTCTGACACAGTTTCTTCCTGAAGTGAAGTTGGTCCGTTGTTAGAACCGTTTCCAGTTTTAGCAGATACCGGGGATAGATCCATTGGTCCATTCGGAGGTGGTGAAGGAGCACTTTCTACTTTAAGGTCAGTATGAGTATTCAAGGGCATATGTGCTGATACTGGATATTTAGCTGAACCAAGGGAAGTAGTAGGAATGGTGAAATGTAGTCCTTGCAACCCTAGTGTCCCAAGTTCTAACGATGGTGCCGAAGTGAAACCCGAAACTCTAGTACTGGTGATATGAGAGTCAAAAGGTATTCTTCCCAGTAGATTTGATCCTGACATTAACACCGAGCTGTTGATTAGAGTTGACGTAGGAGCAAGGACGGTTGTCAGTGTCTGAGTTCCATGATCTGTATGATTAACTGGCTGGTTAGGATTCGATTTAGATTCAGTCTGAGTGTCGCAATACGTCTTAATAGTCTTAATAGAAGATGGAGAGGAAACATAAGACGGTAAGGAGACTCCTGACGAAGTATAAAGCAATGGTTGCTCCGGCTGCTTCTGCAACTGTTCAGGTTGAATTTGTTCTGAAGTAGTGGGAGACGTTCCTAAACTCTTATTATTATGATCTTCAGTACTATTAATAGAAACATTCACCCCAGAGGTAAAATCAATTGGCTCTTGGAGGTAAGGAGTACCTACTTTGATGTTTTCACATTTAATATTAGTTTCTGAACCCGTTACCAGGGCAGGAGAATTAAGACTTGATTTAGATACGTCCATGGGCGTAGAGACGCTAGGAGACACTTTTTTCTCCCCTTCTTCAGAATCATCATGAATTTTTGCAACGCTTGTAAAGGACAAATTAAGGGCTCCGGACTCGGACATCATAGGGGTGGTTGAGGGAGGGGGAGATGATGTTGGAGGAGGATGAGTGTATGAACTCTGAGTCGGACCAATATTTTCATTGTGCTGAAGATCTTGCTTAACAAAAACTGTCTGAGATACTAGAGGTGAAGAAGAACTTACACCATTGTTAGCCACATTATTATTGTTATTGTTATTGTTATTATTATTATTATTATTATTATTATTATTATTATTATTATTATTATTATTATTATTATTATTGGAAACCGTTGACTGAAACAGATTGGGAAACAGACTCTGGAGCGACTGGAAAGTTGCCATGGCTGAAGGGTTTCCCAAATTAGGAATGGGTGGAAGTGAATTAATGCTGGCAAGCGAAGTCGAAAGCTGTGGATTAAGTTTTAGATGCTCGTACATATCTTTTATTATTTCTGGGGTTAAAGAAGGGGCTTTTAAAGAGTATAAAAGAGGTGGCAGTCCGTGTTGACTATTTGTGACATTGGTTAACTGGGGAGGAGTACCACTAGCGGCAGGTGGTGTCTTAATTTTGGGAGGTGCTGGTTTCGTTGAAATCTTGCTATGTCTACTTTTGCTTAAAGATGAGGAAATAACTTTAGTTTTTGCAACAGACGATGAAGAAGGGTTATGTACAAAGGGGGCATAATTTGATACTGCAGAAGTTAACGATGCGGCAAAAGCTGAAGGGTTTATTAAATGACTTAGTGTTCCAGTGGGAAGTTGCCCAAACATTCCAGGCATGCCCGCGGTGAGAGGAGGAAACCCAACTAAATTAAATGCTGACGGATTGATGCCTGATGCCGCTGACATAATAGAGGCAGCATTTGACAAGTAGGTTGATGAAGCTAAAGGATTTTTACTATTACTGGCCACTGTTATAGGTCCAGACGAATGAGTTGCAGTAGCTGAACCACAGGAACTTAAAATGGACGATGAATTATTACCCATTTTGGATTTGGATAGATTGAGAGGCGCATTGTGTCTACTTGTATCTATGTTCGGATACCCGCCCACAGCAAATCCAGTTCTTGAAAAATCATTCTTTGTCAACAACTCGCCCAGAATTCCACAGTTTTCAGGCAAAAATGGATTTTGAATAGGGACGGGACATGCAACAGTAGGAACTGTAATACTCAGATTGTCATCATTATGCTCTGGAGCAAGATGATTAGCATTCAGCTTCTGGTACAATATCTGGTCAAGTCTAGTTCCCTTCTTCTTCATGGATTTCTCCGGACTTCTTCCATCTGGTCCAACTGACCCATCTTGGATAATTGGGGGAGCACCCATCTGGTCATAGTAAAAAACTTTTGACATCAGTTCTGGATAAAAAAATTTGTTATAGTCCTTAGAATCCAAAAAGGGTGGTATCGTCTGATGGAGTACGTGGACCAATGAATGCATTCCCAAGTGTTCTGCAGCAGCAATAACATCCCTCAAGTTTGCAGTGGCGGGCAATGTCCCCGCATAAATGCAACTGATCAGATTTTCCATTGTTGTTACAGATATACCTACAAAAAAAAAATATATATATATATATATATATATATATTAATATATATTATATATATATAATAATATATATATATACTATCATAGTATATATATATATATATACGTATATTTATATAAAACAAAAACCTTGATAATAGATATATTTAAGTTACCCTTACTGATTTTGTTATTCAAATATTTCAAAAAGAAAATGGCTTTTAATAGGTAAACTTAAAAAAAAAATTCATTTACTATTACTCTTATAAATATTTCTTCATTATGTCAATTTTCAAAAAAAAAATTTGTATTATTATTATTATTATTATTATTATTATTATCCCAAGCAACTAATTTTGTTCTGATTGTCAGTTGCTGATATTGGCACGATTTAAATAATAAAAAATTATACCAAGTGAACTTTTTTTCCCACATTCCCATCCCCTACATTCTCATCCCCAAAAAGTTGGTTCTATCAAATGTGTTTCTGGGTCTGAAAACGTAGGTACTAGCGGAACATCATCATCATATGTCTGATATCTTAACACATACGACATGCTGAATTAAAAAAGGAGGTCCTTAAACTGATAGACTGATACAGATTCTCCAACCAATTGGTCATATTCTTGGAGTTCATACTTAAAATATCCTGACTCCGACTCCAGCCCTCCTCCTCCCCTCCACCCCATTTCAATGCCACTGATATCAATTTTATCACCTGAGATAACCTTAAAACACTCCCCTCAGACTGTTAAGATTATGCTCCAGCTCCAAGACACCCACTCCTCACTCCAAAACTCCTCTCTCTCTCTCTCACTCAAAGATTTCACCGCTCCGACGTCAAAATCCTTTTCATTCAATAGAATGTCTATTTCGAACTTTACCCCAAACTTCTATTTCCATTTTCACTTTCAACACTCCCACTACGCAATCCTAAGGTTCAAAATAAAATACCCCAATCAACACGCTACACTACCAGTTTAAGTATGATATAATATATATATATATATATATATATTTATATATATATATATAATAATTATATAATTATATATATATATAGTATTATATATATTAATATATATATATATATACTATATATATTATATATATATATTAGATATAATATATATATTCCCGCCAATACACGTTTCCTCCCTCCCCGCCAATAGTCCTCTTTCTTCTAAAAACGAAATACGAGTTAAAATAATTTCCTAATAATAATAATAATAATAATAATAATAATAATAATAATAATAATAATAATAATATAATACCTGGTAGGGATATCATGGCTGGAATTTCTTTGCTCTCCATCAGCACTTTTTTCAAGAACGGAGATTGCAGCTATGCCAGGATGGCAACAGTGGCTTTTGCGTTGACCCCCCGTCGCATAGCTAAGAATCGCGTAAGTCCATGTTCTTCCTTGCGCAAATTCCTGTACACATACATAATGAATAATAATAATAATAATAATAATAATAATAATATAATAATAATAATAATAATTAATATATAATAATAATATCATATATAATATACAATAATTATGCCTGGAAATGGAAAAAGGGTTCAAATAAAAATTTATTAGTCAGACTAAAATCCAAGGCATTCTACAGTAGGAAAAACTTGAACATACCTTGATCCTACTATCTAGGTTGCAGGAATTTTAATATCTTAACTGGCTGTCGTATAATAAATATATATTTATTTTGGTGTTTATTCCCGCTGTTGAGAGGATACATGAAGACGCAAATGGTTGAAATAGACGATAAAAGCGCGAATGACTTAAAAAGAAAAATAACAAAAATTCATGTTAATTTCTCCTAGTAAATTACCTTTAGTCAAAGGATAGCTCTCAACTAGTTGCGAGAGAAATGGGGACAAGGGCTGATTCTCTAGACCGCGACCTGTAACAATGTACCTATAATATTTTCCCTCTCCTTTGAATCTTCCCTGTAAGGCACGAACTTTTATGTAATTTAAAAAAAAAACACTAAATCCAAACTGCATAGAAAAGGGCATCGTTCAAAAAGGATTGGGCAAGTGTGAGCTATCTGTGATGATCTTAAAAGACTTAAAGATCTTTGCCCGCGAGATGCTGACGATCGAATTATCTGTCTAATTTGGACATATCGATAAATGAGAAAATCTCGATTAGGCCTACATACATAAAACATAAGAAGATATGTTTTAAACTGGGTCAGATTTTCTCATTATCGATTGTCAGTGAAAGATCTTCACAAGCACCTCGCGGGCAAGCCCTATTCATACAAATTTAAGCTTCCCAATCTGAATTCCAAATGGAATTTCAAAGTAACTAGGAAGAAGTAAAGATCAAATTTGATGTCTATAGGGCTTGGTTAAAGTTGAACCATGTTGAGTTAAAAGGTCAACTAAAAACATCAAGTAGTTTTGGTTGTATTTTTATACCATAATAAAATGGGTTTGAAAATATTAATATGATTGCTCAATATTAAATTAGTTTTCACATTTATAAAACAAAAATAAATAATCATAAACCCTACTTGGACAAAGTGTTGGTGAAGACACGGTGACTTAAAGTTTTATTTCTACTTGGGGTCTGGAAAGTCATCCATATAAAATCTAGTAAATTTGAACTTCGGAAAAATAAGAACAAAATCTCAAAATTTTCTTCACGTAAATATAGACCAAAACTCAATTTCTCCCCCCCCCTATAGGACCTCTCCCCATCCCCCATTGTCATATTTTATAAAAAGAAAATCACCTCTCTCTCTCTCTCAATACCAAGAATGTGGGAAGTGAGAAGAACAGTCCACAAGGCGTCATTTTAGATATCAAGCGATCGTAAATGAAGTACCAGCTGACTTAAATCTCAAAACTGGTTTTAAAAAAACTTTCTCAGTTTAATTTCAAAACTAGTATGGATATATATATAATATAAAAACCATATACTTTGAAAATGTTCATTCTTTCTGCTATATTGTACATTTGTTATTATAATATTTAAAATAAATCTATGTCCCTTTCTATCTGGGTAAGTGTTGAAAGTTCCAAAGTATCACAATTTTTCCTCCTTAAATGTAAATTTTCATTATCTGTAATCAGGAAGGGGGGGGAGGAGAGGGCCACAGAGCACAAAACAAATCCACAAAGGGGGGGGGGAAAGATACCGAGGACTTTCGTGTATTTCTCAACACATTATCAAGTGCCTTCATAACTTATTGAAAAATACAAGAAAGTGCTCGGTATTTTTTTTTTTTAATTTTCCTTGTAGATTTGTGCAAAAAAATATATTTCTCGTGCATAAGAGAATAAGTTTATTATTATTATTATATATTATTATCTATATATATAAGTATATATATATATTATATAATCATATGATACTATATATATATATATTACTATAGTGATATATTATATATAACATATAAATATATATATATATATATATATATATATTATATATATTATATATTATATATATATATATATATGAATAAACCTTATATATTTCATAAGATGATTAGTATGGTACTTGGCCAACTGTGACCTCATATCTTCTGTCTTCACCGCTCTTGAAGAAGGTTCTTCCTTTGGGACATCGGTGGTCCTTGTGGTTTCCCTATACGCCTCCTCTGTTTGGTGTCCTCCTCCCGCTCCTCCTACAGTCTCTCTTCAACAGACGTTGGTATTATTTCGTTTGGAGGTTGTATTGATGGTGTTACTTGAACAGCCAAAGGAGTTGGATGAGAAGGTAACGTCACTCCTGTAGATTCGTGCTGATCGCCGCTAATACTCATTAGAGATCCCCCAATTCCTATAGATGGTACTGAGCGCACTAAATTATAGCGCAATTGTGAAAGGACTTTGGGATCGAATCCATAAGGAAAAGCCGCGGCCGCAGCTGCCCTTATGGTTTCAGGGGCTAAACCTTCAAATGTCGGTGGTAAAGGAAGTGATGTAGCCGTTGTAGCTAAAGAAGTGGCAGTAGTAGAAGCAGCAGTTGTAATACCGGACGAAGATAGCGAAGAACATGCTAAAGAACTGGTTGTTACAGGTGGAGGAAGGAGATGTACGATGGGCGTTGTAGTAATAACCGGGGTATAGTCCTCTCCTCTTGGTATGACGATGGGCTTCGATGATGGGCACGTGGGTATGTGCTTGGAAATAGTAGGTGGGTGGGCATCTAACTGAACTGAACTTCTTTCGCTCTCCATCATCGAGTACTTCTTTCTTTTCTTCCAAATATTTTAGCAGAAAATGATCACAAACATATCTGAAAAAATATATTATAAATATTAGGGAATGATATATCAGTATTATTGGCATCTTAAAAAATACATTACTGGTATACATATTAAATAAGTGTATATTGATATTAATAGCATTACTTAAAAAACAAATTACATTTATTATAATTAGGAACTAGCACAAATGGTCGAAACGGGGTAAATCAAAAGTTCCTGTGCAGCCCGCCACATGCGTTAGGATAGGATAGGTTAGGTTAGGTTAGGTTTTAGGTATGTCGCCCATTTGACCTGTCAATCATTTTCCCTGTCGCCAATTTGGTACTACCTTCATTATTAGATATTAGTAAAGTGAAAAACATATTAGGCTATACTCTATATAACAAGCAACGATTTATCGATATTAATCATAACTTGACAATAAAATTATATATATAATATATATATATATATTAATAATATATATATATATATATAGTATATAATTAATACAATATATATATTTATATAAGCTATAACTATT
Organism: Trachelipus rathkii; assembly: GCA_015478945.1. Lineage (NCBI taxonomy): Eukaryota > Metazoa > Arthropoda > Malacostraca > Isopoda > Trachelipodidae > Trachelipus > Trachelipus rathkii. The sequence goes on along the minus strand of JABUQX010083310.1, from coordinate 26,594 downwards.
ATATATATATATATATATATATACTGATGAATCGATACCAAAACAAACTTTCGATACCGATCCTGATACCAAAGTTTGCCGATACTAAGTACCGATACAGTTATTTAATTTTTTAAAGTATAGCAACCCCAGCTTCTTGAAAAATAAATAAGCAATTTGTAAATAACCTGGTTAACAGCTAGCTATCAAGTAATATATATATATATATATATATACTATATATATATATATATTAATATAAAGTTTTATTTCTAATAATGTTGGAATCTGACATAGATATATATATCTTTATAGTATATATATACTATATATATATATCAAGTAATATATATATAGGTTGAATTTAAACAAATAGGATTTTTAATTTTTTTGAGATGCCACCCAATGATTCTGGATAAGTAAAGATTCTGCAATTAGTAATACCACAAAGAAGAAGAAGAAGAAGAAGAAGAAGAAGAAGAAGAAGAAGAAGAAGAAGAAGAAGAAGAAGAAGAAGAAGAAGAAGAAGAAGAAGAAGAAGAAGAAGAAGAATGAAGAAGAAGAAGAATTGAAGAGAAGTAGTATACCCTTCAAGAAGAAGCAAGAAGAAGAAGAAGAAGAAGAAGAAGAAGAAGAAGAAGAAGAAGAAGAAGAAGAAGAAGAAGAAGAAGAAGAGACGGGCTTTGAAAGCCTCTTTACAGAGAAGGAATAGAGGGTGAAAGTTTGAAGAATAAATAAACAGAATAGATAAACAACTTATGATAATTTTAGAATGGGCGAGAAGGAGAGAGAAAAAGCAAATTTACAAAATTCAGGAGGACTTTAAAACATTAGAAAAGATAAGACAGTTGTTGCGTACTTAACCGCAACATCTTCCTTTGCGTGACTGAAAATTTAAGAGACAATGAGAGGGTACAACGTAAGATTTCGGTTAAGGAAATGAAGAAGAGTTTTGAGGAATAAAATGTGGAAATTAGTTTTGAGAGCAAATAAATTGCAGAAATTAAAGAAAAAAATGAGTACCTGGACAATATTTCCACCGCCATATCGCGTAAGGCTTCACAGACTTTTTTTTCTACTGTTCTTAAGGGCAGTTTCTTTACTGCTAATTTTTGCTTTCAGGTGGATACACAGCAGTAAAAATTCTGCACTAGTTGATGCGGTAAAATACTGCTACGACAGCCGTGGGGGGTATATGGCTCGACATGCGCAGTTCATTAGTGAAAGATTGAAGCGAGTGACGTTCGTCGACTTGCTGCTCGTTAAATAGAACCAGTCCTATTAGGGAATAGCCCCAAAATGGTCGACATAACATCAAAAAAAATTCCCGTAGCAGCATCCGCAGATTCGTTAGGGTTAGGTTAATGCTTTACGTTAGGTTAAGTTTTGCTGAATTCTTTAAAGAAACTCAAAATAACCAGATTTTCTTTACAAATATCGCCCATTTGGGACTAGTTACGTCCTATTCACAGCCAGTTTATACGTTTTTCTTACTGCCATATTTAATCGAACTGTCGCAGGAAATTACCTCCCTCTCCACCATAATCTTTGGGTTTATTTGGTCCAGTTAAAGTCAATATGACACTACCATGTGGTTCAAAATGCATAGTAATTCTTCTTTCCATCCCTTCACCGACATCCAGGGCTACATCAGAAAGAAGACGTTCATCTTCCAACAAACAGTTAACGTTCATACACAAAGGAACTTAGCTACCTATTTTTTTGCCATAACTGATTTTGATAACGATCAACCATGAATCTCCCAAAACATACTAGCACGTGCAGGTCGCTTTGAATGTTCTCATCAGCACTCTCGTTCACATTTGCTTTTCTTGAAATCCTTTGTGAAAAAAAAAAACCCCCCCCCTCCTACTTTATTTCACAATAAAAGTATGAGAAAAGAAAAATCTTTATAACAATTTTTTTTTATATATTTGAATCCGAACGTCGGATATTCTTCCTGCTCCAACTTCCGGCTCACTCCTGTAAATTTCTGACTTCTGAATCCCCCTCCTATGGAAGATCTCGGATTTTCCTTAATTAATAAACATTTTTTTAAAAAAATAGATTAATTATAATAAATTTTATTTAATTAAAGTCAACGTATAGTATATAAATAACTTAATTTTAACAAAACTGTAAGAATAAAATTTAACCAACAGAGCGGCGAGTTTACTCTTGCCAAAACAAAAAAAATTTATTTCAACGGAATTTTGGTATCGGTTATTTTTTACCGATACCGATTCTAACAAGATATGTCCGATACTCGAGTACCTATAACTATAATATATAGTATATTATTATATAATATATATATTATAATATATAGTATATTATATAAGTATATATTTATATTATATTGTATTTGATTATATATACATATTATATATAATATATACCCCTTTTGATGAAAATAAAATTAAGAGTAATTTAATAGCCGTAGTTGACCCTACCACGGTTCTGACGTGAACAAAAGAAGAAGTTCAGGGAGGAGGAGAGGGGGGAGGGAAGGGGAGGAGGGGAGAAGGAGGAGGTACGGATGGCAAGAAGGTGGAGCAGTGTAAGAAGTATGTCAGAGTAACATTTTCTTCATAATCGGTAGGTTCGAGTCCCCCTTCCTTGCACTATACCACTCACACAGCAACATTTTCGGAATGTGTAGAAACCAAACATCCGATCGTTTGTGTTTGTGTGTGCTGTGTGTGTGTGTGTTGTAGTGTGTGGTGTGGTGTGCGTGTGTGTCGGTGTGTGTGTGGTGTGTGTGTGATGGCAGATTTGGTTGAGGAATGAATGTGTTAGGTGTTGTGTGGTGTGTGTAGTGTGTGTGGTTGTGGTGTGTGTGTGTGGTGGTGTGTGTGTGTGTGCACAACCCCCGTGTGTGGTGTGTGGTGTGTGTTTGTCAGTTTTTCGGAGGCCAAGATAATTGGAAAAGGACTGTAAGGGAAATATATTAACTAGGGTTGATGCAACACGCCGGGTGCGGCGATTGGTGCGCTTATTTTGGTGCGGTTCGGCAACACAATTCCAGCATCCCGGTGCGGTGCGTGGAGCTGTGTGGGAAATAATACAAAATGACTTTTGGTGCGTGGTGAGTTTACTCTGGTGCGGTGCGGTGCTGTGCGGTGGACAAAATTCCGGTGCTTGGCCAATCCTAATATAAACATTAGTTAAATACTAGCCGAGAGAGAGAGAGAGAGAGAGAGAGAGAGAGAGAGAGAGAGAGAGAGAGAGAGAGAGAGAGATTACTCTCTATCATCTCTCTCTTCCACTACCCAGCTCTCTCTCTCTCTTCCACTACATAGTCTCTCTCTCTTCTATTCCACTCCCTAGAGTCTCTCTCACTCTCTTCCACTACCTAGAGTCTCTCTCTCTTTCTTCCACAATCGAGTATCTCTCTCTATTTTCCACTACCTAGAGTCTCTCTCTATTTTCCACTACCTAGAGTATTCCTCTCTCCATACCATTATCTAGAGTCTCTCTATTTTCCACTACCTAGAGTCTCTCTATTTTCCACAACCTAGAGTCTCTCTCTCTATCTCTCTTCTTTCCACTACTCTAAGGGTCTCCTCTCTGTCCCTTCTGTTATCTCGCCTCTCTCTCCTCTCTCATTTCCACTACCTCAAGGAGTCTTCCTCTCTCATTATTCCCTACTACCTAGAGATCCTCTCTCTATTTTCCACTACCTAGAGTCTTTCTCTCTCTTCCATTATCTAGAGTCTCTATTTTCCACTACCTAGAGTTTCTCTTTCTTTCTCTCCGTCTCTCTTCCACTACCTAGAGTCTTTCCTCTCTATTTTCCCCTACCTAGAGTCTCTCTATTTTCCACTACCTAGAGTCTCTCTCTCTCTATTTCCCACTACCGAGTATCTCTCTATTTTCAACTACCAAGAGTTTCTCTCTCTTCCACCACCTAGTTTCCCTCCCTCTATTTTCCACTACCAAGAGTCTCTCTCTCTTTCTCTCTCTCTCTCTCTCTCTCTCTTTCACTAACTAGAGTCTCTCTCTCTTTATTTTCCACTACCTAGAGTTTCTCCTCTCTCTTCCACTACCTAGAGTCTCTCTCTCTCTCTTCCACTACCTAGAGAGTCTCTCTCTCTCTCTCTCTTCCATTACCTAGAGTCTCTCTCTTTTTCCCATTATCCTATCCTGAGTCTCTCTCTCTCTCCTCTCTCTCTCTCTCTCTCTCTCTCTCTCTCTCCTCTCTCTCTCTCTCTCTCTCTCTCTCTGTTTGCTTTAAACATGCAGGCACACAAACCGCTTGACTAACCCTTTCCTGACAATCACCGAACCATAATCCCAGTGCCAGAATTGAATGAAGAAATTTCTGAAAGGTCAAAGGTAGTGTCACCACCGACACAAAATAATAACAAGAATTAAAAACCAAAGAAATGTGGACACTAAATAATAATAATAATAATAATAATAATAATAATAATAATAATAATAATAATAATAATAATAATAATAATAATAATAATAATAATAATAGACCAGTTTTAAAAGAAGAAAATGCAATGGTAAATTTGCTCTTTTAAAGATATAAATAATATAATAATAATAAGTAATAATAATAAAATAATAATAATAATAATAATAATAATAATAATAACGAAAATGATAAAAAAAAATTATTTCCCCCCAAAAAACGATATATTTCGAGTATAAAATAATATTGAAAATTAATTATTTAAATAAAAAAGAACTAATTTTTTGCCGTTTTACAAGCTTCACACATTTAATCTAAGCAAAATTATAACCCAAACAACCTAACCGATTTAGCCTAACGTAATCAAATACTTTTTACCATTGAAATTAAATCTTTACATCATCTCTTACCGATATACTAAAACAAATTAAAAAAAAAAATCCCATTAAAACTAGGCACCATAATAATAATAATAATAATAATAATAATAATAATAATAATAATAATAATAATAATAATAATAATAATAATAATAATAATAATAATAATAATAATAATAGGGAATCACTTTTAAAGTAATAAAATTTGTAAATAAGTTATAATGCGGGACGGAATAAAAATAAATAATTGTTTGGGGTAGAAAATGGGAGCTCCAGTTGGGAGGCATGGAGGGAGATGGGGGGTGAGGAGGTGGGAGTGAGAACTGAAAAACTTTTCATTCATGAAAAGGATGAACAGAAATGGAAGAGTAGGGGGAGGGAAGGGTTATAAGGAAAATGAAAGAGGGATGGGGGGGGTATATAATGGGGGGGGGGGTAGATAAGGAGACGAATAATAGCAAGCTTGCAACCCTACCTTTAAAAAGAAGAAGAAGAAGAAGAAGAAGAAAGAAGAAGAAGAGAAGAAGAAGAAGAAGAAAGAAAGAAAGAAAGAAGAGATAAGAATAGAAAGAAAGAAAGAAAAAAAAGAAGAAGAAGTAAGAAAGAGAAAGAAGAAAGAAGATGAATGAAGAAGAAGATAGAAGAAGAAGAAGAAGAAAGAAGAAGAAGAAGAAAAAAGAAAAGAAAAGAAAGAAAGAAAGAAAGAAAAGAAAGAGAAGAAGAAGAAGAAGAAGAAGAAGAAGAAGAAGAAGAAGAAGAAGAAGAAGAAGAAGAAGAAGAAGAAAGAAGAAAAAAGAAAGAAAGAAAGAAAGAAAGAAAGAAAGAAAGAAAGAAAGAAGAAGAAGAAAAGAAGAAGAAAGAAGAAGAAGACAGAAAGAAGAAGAAAGAAGAAGAAAGAAGAAGAAGAAGAAGAAGAAGAAGAAGAACGAAGAATGAAGAAGAAAGAAAAGAAAGAAAAGAAAGGAATAGAAAGGAGAAGAAAGAAGAAAGAAAGAAAAGAAAGAAAGAAAGAAAGAAAGAAAGAAGAAAGAAGAAGAAAGATGATGAAGAAATTTATTATTATTATTATTATTATTATTATTATTATTATTATTATTATTATTATTATTATTAAAGTAAAAGTGTGTACATGTATAAACAAACACTGCAAGACGAATTAATAAAGTTGGCTCCTTTCTCCCCTTGTGCCAGCGTCAGGCACTCCAGAGAGTAGTTGGTCTTCCTTCCCTTTTCATCGCCAAGTGCCCGCCCGCCCGCCTAAGAGCCTGTCTGATCCCACGGCCCGTTCCCCTTTTTTACCAGTAATCCCAATGCCTCCCACATGCCTGCAGGCGGCTCCTTCTTACTTAATTCCCTCGCAGCCTCGCCGTCAGTACCTTCAACTCAATCCCCTTCAATCAACGAAGAGGGGAACTGCGGCGGCAGTGGCAGTGGCAGCGGAAGCGGCGGCACACCGAATGAGAAAGCTCTGACTCAATGACAACTCCAACGCCGCTATACAAGGACGCAGGTGATCATCATCATCATCATCATCATCACCGTCGTCAGGCAATGGCTCTCTCACGGAACCGAGGGGAAAGAGGCGAAGGAAAACGAAACAGCAGAACAGGGGGAAAATAAAATAAAGGGGAAATACTGTAACAACCGAGGGGACACCGAAGGGTCAGCAGGCGATGGACCCTCGCAAAGAGGAACTTACTCTGATGTGCACGCACGCACATATATATATATATATATGCTCCGCCATACTACCTGCCATATATGCCATGCTCTCTCTCTCCTCACCATATCGAGATGGGGGAGATCAGGGATGGAGTCGGGAGTGGGGAGTCGGAAGTCGAGCGTTTTCAGGGGTAAAGTCAGGTCGAGGTCGGAGTCGATTTAGTTAAGAATTAGGTCAGAGTCGAAAAGAATAAATAAACTCCTTTGACTCCCAAAAACAATTTTGTATAAACTTTTCACAGAATTTTTGAAAACTTATTAATTTTTATTCTAGACATTACATTTTTTTATTTTGACATTTATTTGTAGCCAATTCAAGTTGTTATTTTAACTGGTTATAAAAATAAAAGGTTGCCAAGCTTGTTGCCAAAAATAAAATGTACTTGACTACCTGTGTATTGTGCATTAACGAATTATCAACGGCGATTACATTTTCCGCACTAAATTGGACCAGCATTTTCAACAATGTATTCCTTTTTCCAGTAATATTATGGTTTTTTGAATATAGTTAGATATTTGTGGTTTTAAACTGAATTTCACCTATATATATATATATATATACATATATATATATATATATATGCTATAACATACCACCCACCCATATATATACTCTCTCTCCTATATATATATATATACTCTCCACCATCTCTCCCTCTCTCTCAGAGTCAACCTCTCTCTGAAGAAGCATCAATGGGTGGGTGTATAATAAGCCAATGATAAATATATCATGACCAATAAATAATAATAAATAATAATAATAATAAATAATATGTGTGTAAATAATAATAATAGCCGTAAATATTAATAATAATAATAATGTTAGTATTATTAATTATTAAATGTATTATTATTATTATTATTATTATTAATATTAATATTAATATATTATTATATTATATCATGTGTATTATTATTATTATATTAATTATTATTATTATTATATAATAATGAATAATATAATAATAATAATACAACAATAATATAACAATAATAATAAATAATAATAATAATAATAATAATAATAATATAATAATAATAATAATATAATTTACATTATTATTTTTTATTCATGTGTGTGTGTGTGTGTGTGTGTGTGTGTATATATTTAATTATCTGCAATTTAAAGTGTAATATTGTAATATTTTTTATTAACCAGTTACATGTGTGCGTACGTAAATTTCCTCAGTAATATAAAGTGCCTATTTTGTTAAAAGTATAATTGTAAGTGTAGCTTGGTGATACTTCAGAAATTGTTAATCATAATTCTTTTCAATGATACAAATGCAGCATATAACAGTGAAAATAAAGTTCTGCCACGGAAAGAAAATGCATTCCATTTTACAAACCCAGGGATGGGGGTGGGAGTCAGGAGTGGGAGTCAGAGTCAGGGAGTCAGTTGTTTCTAAAATCAGACTCTGGGAGTCAGGAGTCAGGGGTCGTTGTTTTCAAGTCATTTTCACCAGTCAGGTCAGGGATCAGAATCTGTTTACTTTCAAACTCCACATCTGATATATATATATATATATATATATGTATACTACCTACTCTCTCATCTCTCATATATATATATATATATATATATATATATATATAAAAGGCTAACACCTACAAATAACTGTTAACTTTTCAGGTCATAGTAATTAGTCGATAATAAATGATGAAGACAAATAGGTATACTTGCCCTCTTATATATATATATATATCATATCATATATATATATTCACTCTCCACTATATATATATATATATATACTCTCTCTTCTCTCTGCCTCATATCTACTATATATATATATATAAACTTATCTTGGAAACCTCTATCACCGGGTTGCTAAGGATTTTCTCGAAGCTGGGAATAGTTGTAGGCTTTATTCTTCCACCGTACCAGTTACTCAGTTAGCAAAAGCCAGTAGCGCATTTTGAAGTGCAATTATCACATCTTGGTGGCTCCAGCTCACCACTTTATATTGGAAGTGGGTGAAGTCTAAAGCTAAGGGCAATAACTGTCCATACTTTCAAACTCTCTTGACCCCTCCTCTGCGACGACGTTGATGCACTTTCTTACGGCAGATGCTCGGGGGAGGTTGGCAAAAACTCCCATTCCACCTCTTGCTACACGTCACGCCGACGTAGTACTAGGTGCCTTGCTCTCGCATGAATTTTGCATGAGTATTGAAAACCGTTCAGTTCTTGAGTATACTCCTTTCCAGCCACTTCTGTTCTGTGGAACTCCTTTCCTTCTTTTATTTTCCCCGCATGTTGTCTCCACCACTATACAAGCCCACGTCTGCGCTCACCTGAAGGAATTGCGTTATGGGCTTGGGTGGAGTTTTTCTGTATTTTATTTTCTGCCTCCTCCTTGAAGTACCCCCGACCCGTGAGTGGTGATAATATATATATATATATATATATATATATATATATATATATATATATATATATATATATATATATATATACCTTATATATATACTTTCACTGCTGCTATATATATATATATATATATATATATATATATCTCATATTTCATTTCGAGTGCCATATTTTTAACAAGAGACATGCGTCGTATAAACCATTATGGGACTCATCTCTTCTAGAAGTTTCATAAAGTCTGAGCGTGATACCCAATGCCAAGCTTAAATACATCGCAATTGAGAGAGAGAGAGAGAGAGAGAGAGAGAGAGAGAGAGAGAGAGAGAGAGAGAGAGAGAGAGAGAGAGAGAGAGAGAGCAAATTACGAAGCGAAGAGAAGAAGAAAGTCCGCCGTGGCGACAAATCCGCCTCTCCCTGCCATCGCGCTCGTACGCGGTCTACAACTTTTGGTGGGAGAGTTAAATTCGCGCCAATTTCTTTCTAAGCTCCTCTCTCCTCTACTCTCTCTCTCTTTGTTTCACTCTCTCTCTCTCACTATCCCCTCTCCCTCTCTCTCGTTCTTTTCCGTCGTTCAACTACGAGACGAGACTCCAAAAATATATATATAAAAAAATGCAGAATAAAAATTTAGCGAGCACAGAAAAAAAGGCGCGCAAGATTATGCAATCTCTCTCTCTCTCTCTCTCTCTCTCTCTCTCTCTCCTCTCTCTCTCTCTCTCTCTCTCACACACACACACACACACACACACACGATAAAGATTATCCGACGCAAAAAATAGTAACGCGCAAAAAAATTAAATAAAAAATATATATATTTGGAGACGCGATATGGGGAATAAAATAAAAAAATAAATAAATAAACTTTAAAAAAAAAGAATAAATAAAATAAAGATATATTTTGAGTAATTTATAACTATAAAAAATACATAAAATAAAAATCCAGACGTTAAACCTTTAACCCAATAAAAAATCTGTAACTACCACCACAATTACGCTACCACAACGACTAACTACTACTACCAACTACAAAAAAAAAACTAGCACTACAAATAACAACAACAACCTATCAATATTTATTATTTTACCTCTACTACACTACTACTACTACTACATCATTGAAAATATAAATTTTAAGCTTCTTACAAAAGTTTTTATTTTTTATTTTCAGCAGCAAATACAGACTGCTATTTTAGTGGCAACAAAACAAGTGGTTATGACCCAAATGTTTGGACGTAGGGTGAAACCCCTTGGGGAGGGGGGAGGAGGTTATGGGTCAAGATACCTCCCCCAAAACCTTTATATTATTACTTTGAAATTTAAAGGCAAAAAAAAAAATACCAACACATCAGTGTGTTTTTATATATATATATATATATATATATATATATATATATATATATATATATATATATATATATATATATATATATATATATATATATATATATATATATATATATACTATATATATATATATATATATATTGGGTGGGTGGTTAAACAGTTTAAAAACTGAGTCACATGTCCGACCGGTCATTACCTACAAGTGAAAATAAAATTCATTAGTATGTGATATCGCGCATGCAATAATAATAATATGAAATAACTTTAATAATAATATAATAATAATAATAATAATAATAATAATAATAATAATAATAATAATAATAATAATAATAATAATAATAATAGTGGTTATTTAACTAACCGACTACCTGACTACCTTACAAGTCACTATATTTTTGACCTTTTTGTGCACTTATTTTTTATTTTAGCTAAGCTCTTGTAGTTGGGCATTTAGTCTCGCATGGCGTCCGCTGCTCCTCTCTCCCTCTCTCTCTCTCTCTCTCTCTCTCTCTCTCTCTCTCTCTCTCCCTCTCTCTCTCTCTCTCATCAAGCCCCAGCAACAAAAGCGAGAGAGAGAGAGAGAGTCAGTCACTTCAGAAAGGAGAGAGAGAGAGAGAGAGAGAGAGAGAGAGAGAGAGAGAGAGAGAGAGAGGATGGAAAGCGGCACTATAAAAATTAAAGAGAAAAAAATAAAAAGACTAAAAAAAAACAGAACAGAGGAAGGGCAAAGGGAAGGGAGGACAAGAACAAAAAAAAAAAAAAAAAAAAAAAAAGATCTCCAGAGGATGAGTGCATGGGTGAGTGGGGGCGAACGAGATGGGGGGGGGTAACGGGAAGGGAGAAGGGATTGCACAACGGCGGACGAGAAAAAAAAAAAAAAAGAAAAAAAAAACACCGCCTACGCTGCCGCCGTTTTCTAGCGCTTCCCGACACCCAAGAGTCATTTACTAATACTACTACTACCACTACCAATAATAATAATAATAATATTAACAATAATAATAATAATAATAATAATAATAATAATAATTCTATCAAAGATCGCTAACGACCTAACCCAGCCATATATATATATAGATCTAAATATATATATATAAATATATATATATATATATATATATATATATATATATATATATATATATATATATATATATATATATATCTTTATATATATATATATATATATATATATATATATATATATATATATATATCTCGTTCAGACATAGATGCCTCTACTACTGCTAATAATAATAATAAGTAATAATAATAATAATAGTAATGAAAATAATAATAATAAAAAAGGTTTCTACTTCTTACATGGGCAAAAATAGGGTGTACATATATGCGTTCATAGTTTAGTACATACATGTAGCTATATAATGTGTGACTTTTTAATAATAATAATAATAATAATAATAATAAATAATAATAATAATAATAATAATAATAATAATAATAAGACAAATCACATGAACAAACAGGCGCGCACACAAGACCCCCATTACGGATTTCCCGCAGGGCGTCGAAGCGGAGTTTGGCGAGCGAACCAGCAACCCGACAGGAGAGAGAGAGAGAGAGAGAGAGAGAGAGAGAGAGAGAGAGAGAGAGAGAGAGAGGAGAGAGAAGAGAGAGAGAAAACCTAAATCCAACACTCTCTCTCTCTCTCTCTCTCTCTCTCTCTTCTCCCGGTCCTTCGTCGTCGTCCGAAGGCGAGGCCCGTCGAGCCCCGTCGACAAACACTAATCGACGTACGCAGTCACGAAAAAAAAAACCGTTGAGAGAAAAAAAAATATGGGCGGAAGAAGAAGAATAGGTCGAAGAACAACAAGAATGAAGAAAGAGTAAGATAAACCGATGAGGAAGAAGGAGGAGGAAGAGGAGGAGAAGAAGAAAAAGAAGTGAACTAAATTTAAAACAACAGTAGCAAAAGAAAAAAAAAAAAGTTTCATCCGTCTCTGCGGAATAAAGTTTTTTTCTTCGTTAGAGAAGAGAGAGAGAGAGAGAGAGAGAGAGAGAGAGAGAGAGAGAGAGAGAGAGAGAGAGAGAGAGAGAGAGAGAGAGAGAGAGAGAGAGAGAGAGAGAGACTAAATGCTAAAAATTCTCTCTCGTCTAAGCATTCTCTACTCTCCTCTCTCTCTCTCTCTCTCTCTCTCTCTCTCTCTCTCTCTCTCTCTCTCTCTACTCTCTCCCATATATATATATATATATATATATATATATATATATATATATATATATATATATATCTCTATATATATATATATATATATATATATATATATATATATATATATATATATATATATAGAGAGAGAGAGAGAGAGAAGAGAAGAGAGAGAGAGAGAGAGAGAGAATCTATGAGTTTCATGGCGCAGATAAATGTTTTTTTTTTAACTTTTTTTTCATATTTTAGAAATATTAAAGGTAATATCAAACCTTAAAAACGATTCATTTTGCGTAGAGAGAAAGAAAGAAGAAATGGGATTATGAATGTAGTAAAAATTACAGAGTAAAAATAATATTTGAGGGTATTTACGTTCAGTATTTTCCTCATATATAGATTCTACATTACATAACAAACCCATATCACTTAACCTAGGAACTTAGAGGGACAGTAAACCGGAACCTAACCTATGTGGATCGATGATTCACTAAAACTCAACCTAACCTATATGGATCGACGATGCAGTAAATTTCGACCAAACTTACATGGATCTACTTTGCGTACCAGTTTCACATAATGTTTTCCGGGCGAGATTTTGCACTACAGAAAATATTTAGAGGCACTCTACATCCCAGGTACGAGGCGTAAAAAGTGATATTATTAAATAATTTCATATTTTTTATCAAATTTTTTGATCATACTCACATCAGCACTCAAATTTATTGTTTGTATCATATATTATATATGAAAAAAAAAAAAAGTTAAAAAAATTTATCTTAATTATGAAACTCATGATATATATATATATATATATATATATATATATATATATATATATATATATATATATATATATATATATATATATATATATATATATATATTTATATATATATATCATATATATATATATATATATATATATATATATATATATATATATATATATATATATTTTTTGTTTAAGATAAGTTATAGTGAATCAGTATCTATGAGTGAGTTTAATGCATATCAATTACATGGATCTGAATACATTTTTATTTGATGAAAGTCAAAATAAATCTATTGCTAATAAAAAGAGCTTCACACCTTTAAAAATATTTATAAAAAACAAGTTTAAAATCTATGTAACCTAACGTAACAACCTTAACCTAACCTAACCTAACCAAACTTATATTAGTGTAAAAATTTATTTCACTTTCCATTGTTTCAATAAACAAAATCACAACTAAACATGCTGTAATAAAATTATATAAATGTATATATAAAAAAGTTCAAACTTTTTTTCGCTATCACTGCTATTACTACATTTTTTCAAAGATAACGTAAATTATGAAAAACAAAAATAATAATCGACTTCGCGGCTACATTAGTCACAGATAATGGTCATGAACCGTTTGTTGGGTATGGTTGTATTAAGAAGACATTTTTATTTCCCTTTGTTCGAAGGTGTGAAGCTAATAATTAAATAAATAGGTGTTCTTTTTCCCTATATTCTTTCCTTAATTTTTTTCTTTTTTATTTATACAAAACTTTTCGAAATCCTTCAATTGATTCTATAGTCTTGATAATATAATTAAGACGAAAGGATAATTATATAATATATATATATATTATATTATATTATATATAATATATATATATATATATATATATATATATATATATATAATAATATAATAATAAATATAGATATATATAATATATATATGATATTATATATATTATATATTATATATATATATCACGGGTAGAGTTGGCCGATGCACCAGGTGCGGTGTGTGGTACGCACATTTTGGTGCGGTGCGGTGAACCACACAAAAATCCAGTGTACCGGTGTGGTGAGTGGTGCGGTGTGGTGCAACAAAAATGAATTTTGGTGCGGAGAAGTGCGCGGTGCGATTACTTTGGTGCGGTGCGGTGCGCGTGCGGTGCCGCAAAAAATCTTCCCGGGAGGTATTGAACTATTATTTTCTAAGAAGAGAAAAGTTCCGTTCCCTTGATTCTCCTCACGAGAAACCGATTCGATTCAGTGACTTCCACTACACAATCCAATCTCTTTCTACGGACCCGCCGATTCAATGAGAAAATCTTATTGCTAGACGTTTTTCTTTTTATTTTATTTTTTATTGAAACTATTTTTCCACAACTTACGGGTCGCTGGGTCGTAAACAAAACGGCATAAGTGTCCGTATATTAACACGGGTTCCAGGATATATATATATATATATAATATATATATATATATATATAATTAATAATATATATATATATATATATTATATATTATATATTCTTATATATATTTATGATACAAGATTATATATATATATATATATATATTATATATATATATATATATATATATATATATATATATATATATATATAATATAATATATAATTATAAATAATAAAATATTATATTATAATATATATATATATATATATATAGATATATATAATATAATATAATAATATATATATATATTATATATATATATATATATTTGGTTGTCGCGGGGGTGTCTCCGCCCCTCACCCCTACGGGTAGGGAAACGACGTCCCCCTTGTCCCCCCGTCGGCTTCGACCCCACTATTTTTCATATTTGTAATAGCTCTATACGCTGATTCCAAACTATGTAATGGCCTTTTCTGTAAGTGTCCGTACTTTTAGAGATATTTCAATTTTATGAAAAAATATGTTGTTTTTTTTTTTTTTTTCCATTTTTTAATAAGCTTTTTATACGCTATTCCCAAATATTGTAATGTTTTTTCTGTAAGTTGTCGTACTTTCGAGATATTTCAATTTATAAAACAATATTTAACATAAAATGTGATTTTTAAAAAATTATTTAAAATATTTCGAACTTTCTAATCATGTCCGTTACACTGAAATTCATTGTTGGATCATATATGCAATATATGGTTTTTAAAAAAAAATCAAACTGGACGGACGTAAAACAGAAAAGGGGCATATATATTATATAATATACTATATATATAATAGTTTTAATATATATATATTATATATATATATATATAATATATATAAATATAAATATATATATATACCTTTGTTGGAGGTAAGTCTCTATAAATATTATGTCGTATGTACGTACGTATGTGTGTGAAATAAATGTTTGTAAGCTAAATTCTCCTCACAAAAAAAATAGCACAAAAAAATAAAATAAAATAAAAAAAATGAGAAGACAGCGCAATGTGAAATTTCTTCACGGAGGGCGCCGGCAAGCTTCATGGGGGGTCCAGTTTTGAGGGGAACAAGGTAGTTTGGGGTAGGCGGGTCAGGGAGTAACAGTTAAGCGTTTGAACGGGGGGGTTAACCCTCCCCACATTTTAATCTAGTCCTCCCAAAGAACCATAGCTTCCTTTCTTTATATATGTTAATTTTAAATTTTTTATAAATAATATATATATATATATATATATATACTATTTATATATATATTATATATATATATATATATAGTGTATATAATATATTATATATACTATATATATATATATAATATATATATATATTTACTATTGAGTACGTCATTAGTTATCCACCACCCGATTTAACCTAATCAAACATACACGCATACATAATTTAAGCAATTTCACATACACACAGTCATTAACAACGTCATGTGTAAATAATACACAGTGTACATACACATAGTCAAACATACATACATACACAACTACACGGACTAACAACGTCGGCGAATAAACCAACCGACTAACGGACCCATCTTAACAAATTTATCTAAGCTGCAGCCTGCGACGACGGACTTAGATTAAAAAAAAAAAAAAAAGGCGCAATTCGAGAAGACGGCGGGGTAGGTGGGGGGAAGTGGGTGAGGGACACACAGATGGGAAGTGCCGAGAAAAAATAAGGAAGGAGGGGTGAGGGGTTTAAGCACGTGGTAACGAGGGGGGTGAGCGGGGTTGAGGGGGGGTAGGGTTAATCGACTGATAATTTTTTTTTTTTTTAAATGTTGGCTGAAGCAAGGGACGCCCGTCAACATAACATCACACCAGAAAGACTAACGACAATGCCCTGCGATCGAAAATACACATATACGCACACTCTTCACCCACGCACACACACACACACACCAAACTTACACAATTTGAACTAAGTGATGCTGTCACATGTCACACACATACATATGTATGGTCCATACGTCACCACTAGGCACATCAATATATATATATATATATATAAATATATATATATATAAATATTATATATAATAATATATACTAAGTATAATAATAATATATATATATATATATATATAATATATATATAATGCCTTAAGTATATATTATATACTATATATATATAATGCACCGATTAAATCAGTATCAGTAATCGCCTATTAGTTCGTATTGGGCTCGGGAGGTTTGATTGATAAATCAACTTTTCTAAAATGTGTGTGTGAGAGAGAGAGAGAGAGAGAGAGAGAGAGAGAGAGAGAGAGAGAGAGAGAGAGAGAGAGAGGAGAGAAGGAGATAGAGATAAGGAGAAGGAGAGAGAGAGATTGTGGGTTTGATTGATTAAATCAATGATTACTTAGTAAATATTGATTGTTGAGAGAGGAACGAGAGAGGAGAGAGAGGAGAGAGAGGAGAGAGAGAGAGAGAGACCCGTGTCACAAATATAAAAATATATTATTAAGACCGAGTATTGTACAGATGTTTCTTTAATAATTTTATAAAGTGTGTACAGTTTTACGGATATCACAATCGGATAAAAAAAATCAAATTCTATAATATTCGTTTAAATTTCGTAACATTTACAATGATGCTTATATTCTACCCCATTCTTGATATTAATTGTGATATTATTTTTTCATTAGCCTAATTTTTAGGTAGTACGGGGAAGGAACCCGCAGATAAATGTTCGTTTGCCATGCATTTATTACATTGTGACTCCAGAACAGTTTTTAAGTATTATTTTTCGAGTTTCTTTTTTTAGTCTTTTTTTTTTTAATTAAGTTACCTTTGTATAAAGGTGGCTCAATTTAAAAAACAAAACAAAAATAAACAAAATCGAATTTTTAAATATATATATAATTGCTTTTCTGGAACAATAATATTTTTATTAGCCATTCATAAGTCATATTTTGAGATGTCTTTTACCTGTCCAAAAAATCGCCGTATAATTATTTCATTGTATGTCCAAAAATTAGGCAAATGAAAAAAATAATATCACAATTTTGTCTAAACATTGATAACCGTTGTTAAAAAGTTGATAATAACAGAAGTGCGGCACCCACTTTGGTCAGCTTGGTCAAATGTTTTTCATCTATAACTTAAGGGCACCGCTGTCTCAGATGACCGCATTATTAAATTCAATATAAACATGCTAATACTATTATATAAACTTTTATCAACCAGGTTTTTGGAATAATTTTGATCGAACATTTCTAATATAGTCAATGCCCATATTATACATATATGTATATACAGTACAGCGATCGATTATGATATATAGGCGAGATAGATGACGCCAAGGGGCCCAGAGTTTGCTAAGACAGCAAAATCAAATTCTAAAATGTATGTTCAAAAGCCTTTTAAATTCTTAAAAGATACTGTAAAATGTCAAATTGTTATGAAATTTTTAAGTGATTTTTTTCGTCTGCAAATTGTGTGCTCTCGTTGGATCTGGATGGATTTTGTAGAGCCTCACAATTTTCGAGACACTTTAATTGCGCAAATGGGAAATGACAAATATTGTAATATAATTTACGTCTCTTTATATATATATATATATATATATATATATATATATATATATATATATATATATATATATATATAATATATATATATATTATATATAATATATATATATATATAATATATATTATATATAATATATATATATAGATATATATATAATATATATAATATATAATATATTATATATATATATATATTTCATTTTATATATATATAATTTCATATTCTTGTATACATTTAATTTCACTATACACAATTTCATTTTATTGTATACATTTCATTTCACTATACACAATTTCATTTTCTTTCCCCTATTTCCTTTCTCTCTTCACCATTTCACTCTTCAAACATATTCATTAAACACCCCCCGTTTTTAATTTTTGTTCATTACCTTAAACAAACAATATGCTTGCGTTTCGCGAATTCATTTTTATAAATTACCCATCTTAATTTGCAGACTGTGAGACAAGAAACAGTCTTTCAACCGAAAAATCAATATGAGATATCTTGCTCAATCAGGAAATTTCTTGAGTTATTCAATATAAGTCAAAAACTTCAGACATGCAGATATACAATATTTCCTATTCGCTAAAAGCAATATTATCTTTTTCCTCAAAAAATACATATCACCCATCTATGATTAGAGCTCAGAGGGACGTTTAACTCGAAAGATATATCTAAGGATTTTATCATTCTTATTATATACTTGAAGCTGTAAGGAGGTAAGCTTTAGTCACTACATAAGGTTTTTAAGTCTTTTAAAAACACCGATTGTTCGATTTTAAATTATTTGTTCCATGAGGGAAAATCTGAGATTGTCTAACTAGACCTAAAAGAAAATGCCTGAATGATCCTTTTTTGCTATTATTATTATTATTATTATTATTATTATTATATTATTATTATTATTATTATTATTATTATTAATATTATTATTAGA
>JABUQX010083310.1:0-5000 GCA_015478945.1 Trachelipus rathkii | reverse complement strand
AGGGGAGGACTCCAAAAATAGGCCCTTATATATAGGCTCTCTCTCTCTCTCTCTCTCTCTCTCTCTCTCTCTCTCTCTCTCTCTCTCTCTCTCTCTCTCTCTCTCTCTCTCTCTCTCTCTCTCTCTCTCTCTCTCTCTCTCTACACGCCCTCTCCTCTCTTCTCTCTCTCTCTCCTCTCTCCTTCTCTCTCTCTCTCTCTCCTCTCTCTCTTTCTCTCTCTCTCTCTTCTCTTCTCTCTCTCTATCTCTCTCTCTCTCTCTCTCTCTCTCCCTCTCCTCTCTCTTCTCTCCTCCTCTCCTCTCCTCTCTCTCTCTCTCTCTCTCTCTCTCTCTCTCTCTCTCTCTCTCTCTCTGTTAATACTAGTAGAATTTCCGAATTCTCCGAAGAAGAAATTCTACAATGAATACCCGTGCCAAGATCTACCCCGACATATTTTTCAAGCGACAAATCAGAAATAAAAATAAATAGAAAATCAATTTAATACCCCACAATCACAAAGTATACGAGATCTCTCGTATACCAAAGATAGATTTACACCACGTGTACATCACTACACCAGAGGTTCTCAAAACCTATTTCGTCTACGCCACTTTGAAAATCAATTATTTTTCAACCCCCCCAATTTTTTTTCTTTACCAAAACTTAAAAACCACAAATGACATTCATTACCTAAATTAATATTTATAGGTCTATATAGTCTGTTCTGAGTTTAAACTTACATTCTAAACGGGACTTTTTTTTAACCAGTGAGAGCAATTATATATATATATATATATATATATATATATATATATATATATATATATATATATATTATATATATATATATATATAATATATAACATAATATATATATAATATATTAGTATATATATATAAATATAATATACTAATATTATTATATATATATATATATAATAATATATAGATATATATATATATAATATATTATATATATATATATATATATATATATATATATATATATATATATATATATATATATAATATATATATATATATATTATATATATATATATATATATATATGTATATATATAGTATAAATATAGTATAAAAACTAAAATTTACACAATCAAACAGGGCAAAAATATGAACTAAAATTACTAAATAATCGATGTTGTGTAGTAAGATAGCGTTTTTAATTTCAGTGAATTTTTAAAATATAAGTAGATGAAATTACAAATCAGCCATTGCCCCCCTAAACCACTTCAACACCCCCCATTTTTTCCTAGGCCCCTCACCGCCCCCCTCTAGGCCTCCAGCGCCCACAAGTGGGCGTTATCGCCCACTTTGAGAAAGACTGCACTACACACATATAATACTAAATACACATATATAAATACATGTGCAACATTATATATATAAAAAAACGTCTTAAAATGTAGAGGAGCGCAATTTTTCAAGAAATGTTTTCTTTTTTGTATATATATACCAGTATATATTCGAAAGTTGGTAGCGAAAAGGAAGTCATTTCAGGAAAGAGAGGGAGGGGGGCGCCACTCTCCCACAACGTAGGAAAACTCGAGCACTGTTTAAAACAGGAAGATATTATTTTATATAACATAGTACATAAAAAGACAGAGCAGTTGAGTCGGAGTCAGGAGTCATAAGATTTTGGGTGGAGTCAGAGTAGAAAAAAAAATATGTAGTGAAATTTTTTTGGAGGTGTGGACCAGAAGAAGTCAGGTCAAAATATTTATACTATAAAATAAAAAAGTTTTAAAGCGCCTGCTATCTTAAGACGTTACAAAATATGAGGGGGGGAAATAGGGAACTACGGAGGGTTACGACGTGGGGGGAGTAGTTCAGAGATACACCCTGCGACTCCTCCTGGAAACTTTAAACCCCCGACCCGAACTCTTATACATTAGTTTATTCCTTAACATTTACAAGTTTCAATTAAACATTTGTTTTGCAAATATACAAAATTCGGAAAGAAATAAGAAATTGCGCATCTATCTAAAGAAGCACTTGACAACTTATAAATACAAAAAATCCACATCTATATAAAGAAGCACTTGGCAACTTATAAATCCAAAAATGCATATCTAAAGAAGCACTTGGCAACTTATAAATCCAAAAATGCACATCTATCTAAAAAGCACTTGGCAACTTATAAATACAGAAATGCACATCTATCTAAAGAAGCACTTGGCAACTCATTTATATTTGGGAATTTTACCGAAATTATTGAATCAGATACCTATATTACTACACATGGGGACTAGCCGAAATGGTCGACACGATATCAAAAAAAATTCCCGCACAGCAGGCGTTAGGTTAGGTTAGGTTATGTTAGGTTAAGCTAGGTTAGGTTAAGTTAGGTTAGGTTATGTTAGGTTAAGCTAGGTTAGGTTAAGTTAGGTTATGTTAGGTTAAGTTAGGTTAGGTTAGGTTAATTTAAGTTTTGCTGGATTCGTTATAGAAACCCTAATTAACCAGATTTTTTTTTTAAATGTCTACCATTATCCCTGTCGATCATTTGGTACTAGCTTCCTACACATGCTCCGGATTAAGAACAACCATATATATAATTTTAAAATTGAACTGAAGTTGGAGCCTGACAATTTTTAAATGGTGGAATTGGAGTAAAACTTCGAGAAGGGGAATCCAAAATTTGTAGGGTAGGGGATCCCTATATATATATATATATATATATTATATATATAATATATATATATATATATATATATATATATATATATATATATCTATAGATATATATATATATATAGTATATATATATATATATATATAGGACTTGTCCTTTTAAAAAGGGATTGTTAACATATATATTGAACGAACCATATAATCGAGTTTTTTTCGATTATTTCAAGGCAATAAGAGCGTCAGAGTTGCCAAAAATAGTTGTTTTTTTTAACTAAAGGAATACCCTAGATTAAACCGCAAAGGAACGAAGTCAGGTCTCTCGGCCTCAGCAGGGACGAGGGTCCCCCCCTCTCTGCCCCCCGGCGGCTCGAGCCCCTTAAAAAAAATTAAACATTTCTGGAGCGATGATAAAAAAAAAAGAATTTAGTTTTAGTTAACACATGACACTGCAGGGTTCCACGCGTGTAGTGTTCGGCGACGTTTTTTCGATATCATGTCTATTTATATAACATCCTTTTAAAAGAGTAGCGCCTAATATATATAATATATACTATATATATTATATATATATATTATATATATAATATAATATATATATATATATATATATATATATATATTATTATATATATATGGTGTGTGTGTGTGTGAAAATGCTTTTGAAAACAAACTAATCGAAAATTATTAAAATAAATAATTAATAATAATAATAATAATAATAATAATAATAATAATAATAATAATTAATAATAATAATAATAATAATAATAATAATATAACCACTTAACGCAATAGAAATTTAAATAAAAGTTTCCTAATATTCAAAATTACCTCTCTCTCCATCTTCTATCATACCATCATTTTAAATCAAAATAAATCATTATCTAATTCCTACTCCGAATCTATCCAAATGCTTCTCCCCCCCCCCTCCCCCCCCCTCACTCACTCTCTCCCCTCAAAAACAAAAGCAAAAAAAAATAAATATATTGATCTAATACCAGTCTCAATTTCTTCTTTTTTTTTTCTTTTCCTTCTTCATCTTCTTCATCTTCTTTTTTTTCTTCTTCCAACTGTTTTCATTTATCTTCCTTAGAAAAATATTGATCTAATACCAATCTCGATAAATGAAGCTATGTATTTTAATGCGTGCTGCTTAGCCAGGCAAATCATCATTTATCTTTCTACTTTCTCTCTTTTCGTTCTTCTCAATTCTTTCCTTTTTTATCATCGCTCTAGTATCCATTTATGTAACTTTCTTCGATTAGGCTGACTCTTCTTAATTATTCGGTGTTTTATCTTATCTACAAATTTTAGATTGACCTTCTTCTACCTTACACAAAAAATATTGATCTATTACCTCTCTCAATATATTCATTCTGCTTTAATTAACAAAATCATCATCATCACCTTCTTCTTCTTTCTTCTTCTTCTTCTTCTCGCTCTACTCGAATAATGATGAGCGGTTCTATCTTCTATCTTCTTCTTCTTTCTTCTTTCTTCTGCTTCTTCTTACTATATTATTTATATTTCATCTTGTATTTTCTTCTTATCTACCAAAATATTGATTATCTATAAATGTATATGCCATACTTCTAATAGATTATATATAGCTATATTCTGCTTTAGCCAAAATCATCATTATCTTCTTCTTCTTCTTCTTCCTCTTCTTCTTCTTTCGTAATCTCTCTGAAATCCGATTGACAATTTTCAGTTCTATCATAGTCCTCCCGCGCCTCAGTTACACCCAGGGTATGTTTGTTACCTAATCTCTACTCACCTCAGCCGCGCTCTTGCTCGGTCCTTCGCCTATTATCGAGAAATAATAATAATAATAATAATAATAATAATAATAATAATAATAATAATAATAATAATAATAATTCAAATGGAACATTTATTAATAGCGGCAATAATCTTTCGTAGAACATTATTATTATTAATTTATTTTATTATTATTTATAATTTAATTATTATATTATTGATTATTATTATTATGTATTTTATTTATTATTATTATTTAATTATGATAATTATATATTTAATATAAGTATTCGATACCGCTTATATCCTTACTAGTTACGCCTTCCTGCCTCTATTCGGCGATGCTCCTCTTCCTTTCAAAACCTTTCAAGCTGACCTATCATGGGGTGGGCATCAACTAACCCACCTTCACCAACCCCAACCCAGCTCTCTCTCTCTCTCGTCTTTACTCTCTATCCTCTCTCTCTCTTCTCTCTCTTCTACTCTCTCTCTCCTCTCTTATATTGCCCATTCGGGTTATTCTTTACTATAAATATTATTATACACCCGCAACACACACACTCAGACAACAAAGGATGCCTCCTAAAATTTAAATATCCTCTTC
>JABUQX010083309.1:52500-55000 GCA_015478945.1 Trachelipus rathkii | reverse complement strand
AGCAAATGAAAATTTATTTGATATCATTTTTATTTTGAAGTGAGATTTCGTTATACTAAAGTATTTTTTTATTTTTCCAAATTTTATAATTTCTAATATATAAATAACTATTTATTTGATATTCATTGTTAATATATATATATATATAGCACATATTATAAATATATATATATATATATATATATATATAAGTTATATATATTAGCAAGAGTATATATATATATGGCAGAGCATGTTATATTTATATATATATATATATATATATATATATATATATATATATATATATATATATATATATATATATATATATATATATATAGGTCCTATTCTGTTTTAAGACTCCGTCAGTTTTAATTTTTTTTTTTGTTTTTTTTTTACGTATTGCTACTCATATGATAGTAACAATGAATTTCAGTGGTAACGGCATGATTCAAAAGTTCGAAAAAAAGCTTTAAATAATTTTTAAAATCATTACTTTATGTTAAATATTTTCAAAAATGAAATATCTCTTGAAAAAGTACTACATTTACAGAAAAACACTACATATTTGGAATCAGCGTATATGGCTTATTATAAAAATGTAAAAAAAAAAA
Source organism: Trachelipus rathkii (assembly GCA_015478945.1). NCBI lineage: Eukaryota > Metazoa > Arthropoda > Malacostraca > Isopoda > Trachelipodidae > Trachelipus > Trachelipus rathkii. Next base: position 54,404 of record JABUQX010083309.1, on the reverse strand, counting down.
AAAATAGCCTATATATATATTTTTTTTTTCGTATATGAAATATCTCGAAAAGTAAAATGACACTTAGAGAAAAACTAATTACATATTTGAGTGTAAAATTTTGGTTACAAAAATGTAAAAAAAATTAATAAAAAAACCAAAAAAAAAAAAAAAAAAAATTTAGGGCTCGAGCCGACGGGGGGGACAGAAGGGGGGACGTTTCCATACCCCGTAGGGGAGGGCGGAGGAACCCCGCGACACCAAAATAAAGAGCGGGGGTTCCGAGACCCTCCCCGAGGGGGAAACAGTCCTACCCTGTAGTTCCCGAAGGTCAGGAGAGACCCCGACTCCCATCTTTGCGGGTTTACCCTTGGGTATTCCCTTTAGTAAAAAAAAAAAAATTAAAATCGAGGAGTCGTCAAACGGAAAAGGTCCTATATACACCTTTGAATCATGTTCGTTACCACTGAAATTGATTTGTTAGATCATATACTAGAAATATATTAAAAAAAAAATAAAAAAATCTCAAAACTGACGGAGTCGTAAAACAGATAAGGTCCTATATATATATATATATGTATATATATATATATATATATATATGTATATTTTATATATATATATATATATATATATATATATAGGTATATAGTTATATATATATTATAAGGTTATTATTATATTATTATATATATTATTATTATATTATTATTATTATTATTATATATATATTATTATTATTTATTATATTATTATTATTAGTTATTATTATTATTGCTATTAATAATATTAAGAAGATAGTAGTTAAATATATAGTATATTGGTGTCATTGTTATTGGTACTGATATTATTGGTTACATACAGTTATTGTTGGAAGATATAAGGTTATACATATGCCATATATATTGGTACATATTATTACTATTATATACACGGTTCCACCTGGGTTATCTAATCTTATTTTGTAATCTTTATCCATTGATTATTTCCTGTTTCATTCTGGGCTTTAAGCCTTGAAAATGGAGTTGTAGTGTTATTCACATCTGAAATTAGTCGGCAATATAATTAAATAAAGAAATGTTTAAATAACGTACTGACGTTACTATATATATATATATATATATATATATATATATATATATATATATATATTATATAGTATATAAGGCGATAGACCCAATTCGAACCATATATATATATATATATATATATATATATATATATATATATATATAGAAAGCAACCTAAGTAAGAATAAAAACAATCTGTCTATCTCATTGCCCATAGTTCTTCTAACTAGCCAAAAAAAAAAAATACGAAAAATGAAATATCTTACTATACTTTCCGTAGTGACGTCACGTTAACTTACCAATAACATATTCAAGGATTAAATTCCATCCAATGACAAAGGCGATAAACTCTCCGACGCAAACATAACTATAGACGAAGGCCGATCCTGCTTTCGGAACCCTTGCTCCAAACTCAGCGTAACAAAGTCCTTTTGGAAATTGAAAATATTTTTTAGGGGATTACAATTTTTAAAAAATTATTTTTAATGTATGACTATTTAAAAATGTTTTGTAAATAAGTCTCTTAATTCTATGCTTATTTATGTATTTAAAAACATCATTGAAAAACTCCATAATATGTTGGTAAATTAATATTTTTTTTTGTTTATTAAATGAATAACTATTATGCAAATTATATTTTTGTATATTTTTCTTTTTAATTTCTTGCTCGTTTGACTGGCAAATTTTACTTATTTATTTATTTACTCATTTATTTATTCATTTTTTTTTAAAATATAAAAACGAGTGCTTGGACAAATGAAGAATTGATTTTAATTAGGCCTAAATATTTTTTGTTTCTTTGAACTCTTTGAAAAAAATTCTGGAAGGTCTAATTAATATGTTTGATGTTTTTTT
>JABUQX010083309.1:37500-47500 GCA_015478945.1 Trachelipus rathkii | reverse complement strand
ATTATTATTATATAATTGGATTGAATCAAAGGAAGATGTTGTCTGCTACCTTGGGAAACCTCTCATAGCGAAAATGGCGGGAAAGTGGGACTACAATCAAGGTTTGCCTCCTGGATGGGAAGCTAAGTTTGACGAGAGAACTGGAAGGCCGTGAGTTTTTATATATTTTTATATTTAAGTGAGCTCTTGAGAATGAAATAATACACATTTATATGGTTTTTATAAGTAAACAGTCGTTGGAAAGGTTTTATACTGTATATAATTAGCAACAGCAGGGAAAAAAAATATAAGATGCATATATAGTTAAACGGATGAAGTCGATTTTTAGTAAATAGCTTGTTAAATATGTGTTTTTTTTGCTCAATTAAGCTATTCGGTATTAACGGTTTAAAATGATTTTCCACATTTTAATATATATAAACACGAAGGACAATCATGGAAAAATAATTTAGCAAACTATTTCAGCGGCAAATTTTTTTTTTCATTAATTCATATTAATAACATGTAAGAAATAATAAAATAAATATAAATATATTGGCAGCAGAGCCACATGTGAAAAGAAATCGATAGTGCCATTTTATTGATTTTTATTCTGAAAATGTAAACAGATGAGAAGCGCAGACTCAAATTTTATCCCCAGGACTTAGGAAGAAGGGGGCGAGAGATTCACAACAATAGACGACTATAAAATAATTCGAAAAAAAAAACAGCAATTGCTCTTTCATGAAAAGCCATATTTTATTTATATTGGTATTACTACTATTATTATTAAAGTGAAATGTATTTAATAATAATAACTCAATTCCATTCAATTCAAAATCATTTATTTAAAAATTAAGATACAGTAGCATTATTTATTCACATGAATAATACTGTACATATCTATATAATTATTATACAGAAAACCAAAAATATAATTAATTTAAAATTGTTGAAAAGAGACTACTAATTACAACACAATTTTGTTCTTCTAGCTCAAATCATAATACAAGTTATAATTAAAATATACTAATAAGTATAAATCTAAAATAATAATTATAATAGTTAATATTATTTCTAATTATGTAAACGACAAGATAGTAATTATAGTAGCAATAATGATAATCATGATAATAATAATAAAAGAATTAATAGTTTCTAAAGATATAGGCCTATAGTCATAATTGCAGTAGGGATGGTAAACATATGATCATAATAACAACAACAACAATTACAACAACAACAACAACAACAACAACAACAACAACAACAACAACAACAACAACAACAACAACAAACATAATAATAATAATAATAATAATAATAATAATAATAATAATAATAATAATAATAATAATAATAATAATAATAATGAGAAATGAGCAAGTCAATGAATAAATAAATAAATAAATAAATAAATAAATAAATAAATAAATAAATAAATAAATATGCCTATATAAAAATGAATATTAAATTATTGTTAATTATATTATTATTATTATTATGGATTATATTATTGGGAATTATATTATTATATTATATGAATATTATAAATATGAATATGTATGTTATAAATAATGAATGAATAAATATGAATATGAAAATATGAATAAATATAATTATAAAATCTTAACCTTGTACAAAAGTGATTAAAAAGTAAAAGCAACTAGTAATTTATTTCACACACATACATACATACATACATACATACATACATACATACATACATACATACATACATACATACATACATACATACATACATACATACATACATACATACATACATAGTACATACCTACACATGGGGTTAAAAAGACAGTGTTTCTAAAAAAAACCAAAAAAAAACAATAGTTTGTGGTTTTTATTGTTTTGATTAATGGTTTTAACATAATTTTAACGCAAATATCTATAATTTGTACTGTTATACATGTAATAATGAATATTTTGATGCTCAAATTCACGTATTGAGTCTTATTTTAATGAAACTTCAAGTTTCTTCAAAAACATTTTGATACTTATAGTTGTAACATTCGCTAATTTATAAATAGCAAAATATATGTTAACTAAAACAATATATCGTCATTTTTTAAATATATCTGAAATAGAAAAATTACTACTTAATTAAAAAAAAACAATAAAAAACATGTAATTGGCCACAATTCTTTATTTGTTTATATATATATATATATATATATATATATATATATATGACTTATATATATAAATTAAGTTAGATAAAAGAAATATATATATATATAGTTATATATATATATGCTATAATATATATTATACATATATTATATATTAGGTTATTATTATTATTATTATTACATATATTTATATAGTTACGTATTATTATTATTATTGTTATTATATATATATATTATTATTATTATTATTATTATTATTATTAAAAGAAGATATATTATATTATTATTAATATAAAGGTTATATATTATATATATATATTATTATTATATATATAGTTATTATTAGTATATATAATATATATATATATTATATATAGTATCCATATATACATATATTACATAAGAATCCTCCGTCAAGATTATTTTATCTTTCTTATTATCATTCAAATTTTATTTAAATTTATTTTTAATCCTTTTTACAGATAGAATATATATATATATATATAGCATAGTTATTAAGCAGTTATGCTATATATATATATATATATATATATATATATATATATATATATATATATATAGTTATACATATGTTATATATATATATATATATATAATATTATATAACATTAAAATCAGCAAAAAAGTTTTGAAATTTTAGTTGTTTTAAAAACCATTGTTTTTTATGGTTTAAACCATCGTTTAAACATTTGGTTTAAACCAGCTTCAACCCCGTATGCAATGACACACCATGTCACTGTACACCTTTTATTATATATATGAGTATTGTTAGTTAGAAGAAAGATAAAGTTATATATATTATTATTATTATTATAATTACAATTTTCATTTATGTAAATTTTTAGATATTATTACATATGTATATTATTATTATACATGAAAAAGATATATATATATTATATATATACATATATATATATATACGGTATATTATATGTTGAAATCTTTTACAGTTGTATTATTATTATTATTATTATTATATAAATATATTAAAGAAGAAAGAAGAAAGTTATTATTATTATTACATATATATGTATATTATTATTATTATTAATATATTATATATATATATATATATATATTATATATAGTGTGGCTAATAGTCAGGACCTTGTGTGTTATAGTTATTATTTAGACCACTCAACGAAGCAAACAACATGGGAGGATCCCCGTATCAGAAGCTTCCCTCCTCCTCCCCCTTACCCGGGATGTCGAGAAAAAGCGTGAGCTTGCCAGGCAAGGATCTGGATCCCAGGTATTATTATTATTATTATTATATTACATATTATTATTATTATTATTATTATTATTATTATTATTATTATTATTATTATTATTATTATTATTATTATTATTATTATTATTATTATTATTATTGTTATTATTATTATTATTATTATTATTATTATTATTATTATTATTATTATTATTATTATTATTATTATTATTATTATTATTATTATTATTATTATTATTATTATTATTATTTCGTTTCTCAAAGGAAAAATATTAAGAAATATATATATATATGTTACATATATATTTATATTTATATTGTTCTTATATTATTATATATATATTATATATATATATATATATATATATATATATATATATATATATATATATATATAGTTGAGTTATTTGTTATATATAAAGATATATATATATATATGTTATATAGTATAATTGTTGTTATGTTGTTGTTATATATATACATACATATATTGTTGGTTGCTGTTGTTACATATGTATATATTGGTAATACGTTATGTCCCTCATTCTCTTACATATTATTATTATTGTTGGTTGTTGTTGTTGTTATATTGTTGGTTATTATTGTTTATTATTATTATTACATACATATATAATTGCTATAAATATATATAAACATATTATTATTATTATTATTATTAATATTATATTATTATTATTATTATTACATATTATATATTATATACATATACATTATTATATATATATGTTATTATTAGCATATTATTATTGCTATATATATATATACATTGCTGTTATATATGATATATATTATATACATATACATTATACATATATATATTTTATTTTACAGAGTTATATGTTAAAAGATATTAAAGATGTATATATAGTCTATATTAGCAGCCTATATAACATATATATATATAAGCAGTTAGCATGAAGAAGAAGTTGAGTTATGTTGCTATTAGAGTTGTTATTATTGGTTGCTGGTTATTACATTATATTATTACATATATATTATATATATATATATATATTATTAGTTATTATATATACTATTATTGACATTGTTATAATAGTATATATATATATATATATATATATCGGAGCTGGAAAAACATGTAATAAACAATGGTCTTTTAAAAAACAATTAAAATATTTTTTTTTTTTTATTTTGTTTTCTTTTATCTTTTAAAATTAATATTTAATTTTTTTCCATTATATAGTATTTTTTATCATCATTTATATAATATTTTTATAAATTTTTGATCCAAAATATTTATATTAAGCACCCAAAAATAATTTAATTTTAAACAAACCCATTTTCTCAGATTTCTCAATAGAATATTTGGAATTATTTTCAATTATTTATATATATATATATATAATGAGTTAGTATATATATATATATATATATATATATATATATATATATATATATATATATATATATATATATATATATTACATACATATATGCTAGATTATGGCTATTATATTGCTGCTGGCTGGCTGCTGCTGTTGGTTGCTATTATGTTATTATTATTATTATTATTATTGTTGGTTATTATATATTATTACATATTATATATATTGTTGGTTATTATTATTACATATATTTATATTATATTACATATATATACATACATATTATTATTACATAGTGCATTTTATATATAGCAATAAAGTTATATATAGTATACATATATTATATATATATTACATATATTATTATTAGATATTATAAAGAATAACATATATATATTATTATATATTATATATATTATTATATTATTATGTTATATATTATTATTTCATATACATTATAAGTAGAAAGTATATATATATATATATATATATATATATATATATATATATATATATATATATATATATATATATATATATATATATATATATATATATATATATATATGGAGGCATACATTCCATTCTATACCCCTTGAACTAAAAGTGATAAATCTTGGTTTATCAGATATTATCATTGCTTTCAAATCCATACATTTCATCGAGGAATGAAGATGAGCTCTTCGAGACCCTAAAATCTTTTCTTCGTAGAAAATGCAACAATCTTTCTGGTTCATCTATCTCACAATCTTTCTGACATTTTGCAATTTTCAATTGTCAACTTCAACTTTGCCTCTTCCTCTCTCCCTTCTCTTGTTCTCTGTTGGTTATACTTCTGTCTTAACTTTTGCTAAAGCTGGACTGTTTGCTCAAACCTTTAAGCCCTCTAATTCCACTCTAGATAGTTTCAGAGCTCAGATAGCTTCCAGACTTAACTGCTATGCTTAATCTTACATGCACTCTACTGGTAAAGTCTGGAACATGTTTTCCACCCATTTATTTACTATCTAAATATATATAATTAGGATGTATTAACTATTTGCTTTCATTTAGAACATTTTTTAATTACCTTTTTTATTATAAAAAAATTAGTTGGTTTAAACAAAAAAAAAATGTTCGTTTAAACCAGGGTTTTTTTTTTTTTTTCCATGATTTTTTTTATTTTTCAAATAAAAAGTAATTAAAACGTGTTCTAAATAAAAGCATATAGCTAACACTTCCTATCTATAAATTTATATAGTAAATAAATGGGAAGAAAAATGTTCCAGACTTTACCAGTAGAGTACATGTAAGATTGAGCATAGCAGTTAAGTCTGGGTCATAGAGCTGAGCGGAGAACGGATGAGACTGTCTGAAACATGAGTCGTAGGAACTCTCCTCAAAGAAGGAGATACGTGACTGGAAAAGGCAGAAAAATAATGTCAATTGTAATAACAATAGAATAAGGAGAGTGATGGCTAGAAAGATTGAAGAGAGTTCATTAGAGTAGGAGAGTTAAGGAATTGACAACCCCAGACAACACTTTATCAAGAAGAGCAATATGTGTGGAACCACCCCAGATATGTGATTCATACTCTTTAGAAGAGCGAACAAAGCCCTTATGTGGAGCTAGCAACTAAGATGGTGAAAAGAATTTCCGAAGGCGCCTCCGAACACCCAATTTCCTAGAAACCTGTTAGAAAGAGCATAATGTGATCCTTCTAATAAAAATCACGAGAATAGAAAATATTAAGAATATTAAAAACAGAAGAAGGTTAAAGTTGTATTTTCAAAGAAGATATTATAGTTATGTGAAAGATTTTGTTAAGTAGATAGATAAAGAAGCTGAGTAATTAAGGAATTGAAACAACCATTTTTTTCTTTAGCACAACTTTAGGTGTCAGAATGATCAGAAGTCTGTTGCTTCTAGACTATCATCCTAGCTTCATTTATTAGCTGTTGAATGAGTCGTCATTCAAATTGAAATGTGTTATGATGGGTAATGGAATTATCAGCCTAAGAGTGGAGAGGAGACACAGCAACAGATAGATCATTGATGCAAAATAAAAATAAAAAGAGTTGGGGGATAAATCAGAATTCTGAAGAACACCACTATGGATAGATTTAAAGGATAAATGGTGGCTATCTACAATAGCAGCTATTAAGAGAAGGATAAATACCGTAAGTTTGAAGCTTTGCGCCAGAGTTTATCGAAAGCCTTCGATATGTCTAGCGTCACAGAAAAAGATTCACCGAAATGCGGAAGAGCAGAGAACCAAGAGTCGGAGAGAAAGGAATGAAGATCACCAGTCGAATGATCCATTACAGAAACCATACTGGCAATCAGAGTTAAGATTAGAAGATTTAAGATGTTTCTAAATTTTCTTGTTAAGAATAGATTCGAAAACTTTATGAAGAACAGAGGTTAAAGCGATAGGACGATAGTTGGATTGTTGACTGGAGTCTCGCTTCTTCAGCACATGCTGAATGAAATGGAATTCTTTTCAGCAGCGAGGGAAAGGTTGAAGTTCATAGGCAGCGAGGAAACAGGTTACAAAGGCAGGTTGCAAGCTCATAAGCACAAGTTTTGAGGACCACTGGAGGGATAATTTCAGCACTCTCCCGCTCTTATGTTAAGCTCAGGAGAGTGTAGAAATAACATTTTACATTGTTGCAAAGGAGTTGGAGAGGATGAATAGTTCTGGAACCGTCTAGAGTAGAATTAGAGGGGAAAAGTTTGAGCAAACAGTTCAGCTTAAGCAGAAGTTAAGACGGCAGTATTACAGACAGAGTACAAGGGAGGAGGGAGGAGGGAGGAAGAGAGCAAAGTTGAAGTTGCATTTCCAAAATTGCCAAAGATGGTCAGAAAGAGCTGTGTGAGGTAAGCAAGAACGCCAAAAGATTGTTGAATTTGCTTTCGAAGAAAGTGTTTTTAGAATCTCGAAGAGGCTGTTCTTTGCCACCGAGATGAAATTTATCTTATATGCACAAGGTTTTGGATATTGAGAGGAGAATCGGTAATTTTGTATGACAAAACAGATTAATCATTAGTTAAGGGATAGAATGGGAATTATTGTCTATCCTAAAATGTATAAATATATTTTTCGCGTTTCTTCCAGAAGAGCCTTCCTATTCCCTTGTAGTCCCATTTATCATCTTTCCTTCCAAAATCTGTTCTTTACTTATTTATTTTCCTCTTATGTAATTCCAACATTCTCTCTCTCTCTCTTCTTCTCTCTCTCTCTCTCTGCTCTCGTCTTCTCTCTACTCTCTCCTCTCTCGCTCTCTCTCTTTATATATATTATATAATATTATATATATATATAGTATATTATAATATATATATATATATATATAGTATATATAATATATATATATCATATATTATCTCTATATATATATATAATATAATATATATATATTATTTGGGCAAATAATATGGCATAGTTTTCAATGCCTTAATATAAGTTTGTTTTTTATCTATTATCTCGACATAGTCTTCCACACAACTATAATAGCTGATATTTCAAATACACATGATGTTGAAATATTTATATTCTATCATAAATGTTAGAGATATTTTATGAAAGATTAAAATACTGACAATCGTCTTTCCATTATTAGGTAATTACTTTTATTTATAATATTTTTTCTTCTCTGTTTGATGGAAATTTGAAATTTCTGGGAAGAAGATTTCTATATTTAATGTTTAGTATGCAATTCTGTTAAATCAGAAGAGATTCTAGGAAAACTACAGTTTTAAATTGAAAAAAATCCTCTAATCATTACCAAAAAAGCTATGTTAGAGTCAAATAATTTATTTACATTTTAGTCACAATGAATTTTTGTTTTTTGGAAAATCACAGAAATGTTGCAAAAGTAAAACGGTTTAGGTTTAAACCAAATTTATCAGTTTTTAAAACTCATTCATAAAACAAGATTCGCGCAACACAAAAAAACTGTTTAATTTTAGGAGCAGGAAAGATTAGAAATGTGTTATTATTAAACATATGCATGTCGCCTTCTATTTTAAAATTAAATTTATTATTCGTGAAAGACTGATGTAAATTACAGTAATTTCGTTAAAAAAAAATCTGTACTACTTAGATATCAATAATTGAGGTCAAGTGTATCTAAATGAAAAGTTTGAAAGAGATTGTGTATTTTGCAGAAAAACTCTTCCTTCTTTTGTAGGTGGCATCTACGTTTTTGCTTGAATGTTGAGACGAATGAATATATTATACCTTGACGAAGACTGTTTTAATTTATAAGTAGCTCCTCATGCGACAATTTTCTGTCTGTGTTTTCAAGTAGAAACCTCATAAATTCTTTGCCCGAGCGGAATCTCTCTCTCTCTCTCTCTCTCTCTCTCTCTCTCTCTCTCTCTATATATATATATATATATATATACATACTATTATATATATTATTAATATATATATATATATATATATATATATATATATATTATATATATATATGATATATATTTATATTATATATTATATTATATATATAATATATATTATATATATATATATCTCTCATCTCTCTCTCTATAATATATAATATCATTATATATATATATATATATATACATACACTATTACTGACGGCTGCCTACGTGATCGAGTAAAATACTTAGAAATAGGTTTTTTATTACATTAATTTGTCAATTATATAATAATAATTATCAGTTTCTCACTATTTGTCAGTCAGCAAAGATATACTTAGCGCAAATATATATATATAATAATATATTAATTATAATATATATAGTATATCATATATATATCTATATAATATAATAATAGTATATAATATATAATATATATATTATATACTATATATATATATATATATATATATATATACTCCTGCAATTGTTTTAATTTCATTTCTCCTCCTTTTATATGGTCGTTATCTTGGACTTTTCAAATGTAACTGAGCCTATATATATGATATTTTTATCCACCAATTTCCATATCTTTTCAATACATAACCTGCTCATCTCAATTTATGCTGCTTGAGTTTGACTATTATACCTGATAATTTTATTTGCGACTCTAACCAATCACTTCTTACTCTATCATTACTTGTTATTCCATGCATATATATATTTCAATATTTTTTGGTCGATTTTCTTGTTATTGCATTGTTCTCACGTTCAGGGTTCAAGTCTTACATCCATATATGATTACCGTTAACACGCATTGTTTAATTAAAAATATTTTCCTTTAAATGATGGTGAAAATTTTCACAGA